>JACN01000418.1:0-11488 GCA_000787155.1 Scartelaos histophorus
ATAGTTAATTGCTATGGGAAATGGTCCTAAATTCTGAAATCCATGAATACCAGCAGATTATCTCAGGAGGCTCTGAAACGTAAACCTTCACAGATGTGCTGCATTTGTGCAAGATTTCTCTTATAGTGTGACTCATGCTGCTTAAAACATCCCTTTATAAAGTCATAGTCACGATTCCAGGGTACTGGTGGATTTACCAACAGCAGGGACATCTGGAAGTGTGACACAAACAGCAGCCAGCATATGTTCTGTGGATGTATATGAAGTTTTGACAGCATATCATTGTCTTTCTGTTAAGCACGCATTAAGCCAAATTAATGACAAACAAACACAGCACGCTGTTATCACTAGCAGATGTGTGGCTGCAGTGCTCAGGTACAGTGTCCCTGCTCCATCCGCCCACAGCCCTGTCCATCACACTAGATTCCCATTAGAACACTGCAGTGCTCCTCTCCAACTGCCCTTTTGCACCTCAGCCTGCCCCCTGTCACCAAACACACATACTCCTAAGCTGTCCATCACCGCACACGAGGCAGTGGAAACAAAGAGTCGCGGTAATGAAGAGGGTTCACCGCTCACTGACTTTTATCTAGCGTTTTGTACAAAGAAGCACAGTATGTGACAAAAATGTTTTAATGTAATTTTGCTCTTTGGAAGCTTGCAGCAAGTGTTCAAAATTTGCGTAGCAGTCTTTTTTATTTGGCCTGAGCCCGCCCAGCTTAGTGAGTTTGGGTTGGTTTCAGACAGTGTTTTTGTTTTGATTGAATTTACCATAATTTTTCTGAACTGGGAAAAATATTGGAAGATTGACTCTTTCAAAATGAAATACCCTACCAAAGCTTGTTGCACTGAAAAGCAGGATATGATAAAGCAATCCACTTGTGATTTTGTAAGTTTACATTTCCCACAATTTATTTCGGTTTCTGTTTGACATCTTAAGGTGTGATTTCCTCATTAATCTACTGTAAATGCGCATATTGAGCTTGTGTCAAATAATCAAGATGACATGCATTGATTTTATACTGTTGCGTGGGATACAGTATACACTTTTGTCAAATACAATAAGTATTCCAGGTAGCGTCAAATGCACCATGACCATTTTCCATAGGAGACAATAGAGTGTACATTAAAGGTACATTGCATAACATTTCTAGAGAAGGGTCCACCACCTTGTTTCCATGGGAATGTGTTAGAATGTTCCACAATATAGATTATACCTATTTGCCCAGTCTCTCCTATTCGCAGAAGGAATTATTGCATTTTTGAGCAAAAGAAATACCTGTAATAAATAAATTCTAGATGGATATGTTTAATGTCATACTATGAGACATTCAGTTTTTCTAATTTTGACTTGGTTTGTTGGGATAGTACCTGTGTTACTAAGTGTTTATCATAGTTTTTTATCAGTTGAGTGACAGTTGAGAACAATGTAGGCTACAAAAATACAGGAAATAATGCTGTGTTCTTTAACAGTTCACTACCTATGTCATTCCAGCCAAAATGTAGGGACAATTTACAGGCAAGGAATGCAAAATTTAATTTTTCAAATGAAACTAGTCTAGTTTTCTAGTCAAATCTTAATAATTAACTGCATTAGTGAAATAGCACTCCAATTCGTCACGCGCATTTTAACCTTAACCGTACAATATAGAGCAGAGCAGGGATGAGCTTACCTGACCAGCCAGAACCACACGCTCTGACAAAACTTTACAAAGATGAGTGGACTTGGAGGCGTATTCCCCAAGTATCCTGTCTCATTCATTTCAAAGGGTGTTATTGGACAAGTGGATTAACCAATCGGCTGCCGAAAAACAAACATGGGAGTTTACATGTAAAAAAGGACTGAGTAGGGATTTTCTCTGAATCAACAATTAAAGCACCAAACTATTATTTATTTTCTGTGTAAGAAGTTAAACATTTTAATCTGAATAATACAAGATTTTTAGAAAGGAGATCTGTTCCACATTTAAGAGACACATGATTCAAATAAATCAACCAAAAACATGCAACACCCTATGAACAGTGTACAACAAGGGACCGGCAGGGAGTCCCTCCCTCCTGTGGGCTCACCACCTGCAGAGGGGTTCATAGGGTCTGGGTCTGGTGCATAGAGTAATGGGCAGCATGCTGCCCCCGCGACCCAGCCGGATTAAGCGGGAGAAGATGGATGGATGGATGGATGATTCAAATAAGTGGCTGAGGTTGGATTGTTTCAAGTTTGGATGGAGGATTTTCACTCTCATTTCACCCTACTGTCTGGTTCCAAGCCCCTTTGGATTAAAACAGAATGTAGAAGAGACTGGATGGTCAGGCAACATGTGAGCTACCTTTACAAAATAAAAATGCCAAAGAGCTACTAATTTTTAAATTTTAGCAGCCACAAGAAACTGAATAAATACAAGAGCCACTGCAAGCCTTAGATGCAATACCTAAACATAAACCATGATCCATTTATTAGTGCACAGAGTTAATCATCAAAATGACACTGCTGGTAAATGATAATTTATCAGATTTTAGTAATTCAGCACAATACTTAAAATCCCTTGGCAGGCTACAGGTTGGAGACTTGTGATATAGAGAGACATCATTCTGGACTTATTCTTACATTCTGGAGGAACTAATTTGTTCACATTTTTACACCAGATGCTTTCTCAAGGTAAAACCTGCTGTCATCTCTACACCTGGGCCATTCTCAACCAGCCATTCTATCAGAACTTGTACAAAAGTCTGTGTCTGGCATTGAATACAGATGTTTGTTGTTTTGCCACCTAATCTTGTCACCAAGATTTTAAATGCTTTTACTTAAAGCACTTAGAAATAAAATCAAAGAACATCTGATTCATTAGCTCTGGTGGGAACAGTGCATGAATAACACTGAGATTAGGTTTGATAATGGCTTACATTGTATTTGCTTGAGTTGATAAAAAGTGCTGAACTTTGCAGAGCATATCATTTAATTAATGTATTTTTTTAACATATATAATGCACCTTGACAATAAAAAACAAACAAACATTGGAGTAAATTGCAGTAATATCTGTTTATAATGGTGCCCTGAAGTTGTTTTGGGCATATCAGTTCTGATGTTCAATAACTACTTTATCAAGTAAAGATCAATTATGTAAGCAATTTAAAGGTGCAACTGTGTAAATTTCTGGGGAGAGGGTCTGCCACTTGCTTGTCTCTGTGATGATGTTGCTTTATCTGAATATTCCAGATTACACCATTAAACGTATCCAACTTGCATTCATTAGCCCGATCCAGTAACAGTAACTGGCGAGGGCTGTTGTTCTTTGTTTTCAGTTTCCTATTATTTTTTTTCCCCAAATATAATCGCATTTTTGACCCCCTGAACATCGAAAAGTCCCACATGGGGGTATCAGATTGATCGGTCCGGCGCAAAATTTGATAAAATGGGAATCGAGACAATGCTCAAAGTGACCCGATTCTACATCGCCACCTAGAATTGGATCCCTATGGGAGTGGGGACAAGCAAAGTTTGTCCAAATGAGCTCAGATTTGGCATGTCACATCTAGAGACATATGGTCACAAAAGTTATCCATGATTTTCGGAGTGCATTTAAGTTTTGGCCGTAGCACACCAATGAGACAAGGCAAAAAATTAATTGGAGCATGACTCAATGACGAACAGGAAGTCGGCCATATTAGATCAAAAAATTTGACGCCGTTTTGACCACGTGCTGTTCAAAATGATTCAATTCCCTGATATTTGGTCCAAATGAGCTCAGATTTGACATGTCACATCTACAGACATATGGTCACAAAAGTCTCAGATATGGGTATCAAATCGACCGGCCCGACAAAAAAGTTGATAAAACGGGCATTGCGACAATGCCCAAAGTGACTCGGCTCTACCGCACCACCTAGAATTGGACCCCTATGGGAGTGAGGACAAGTAAAGTTTGTCGCAGGCAAACAAAATTAGGGGCAGTGGTAGGGAACAATGAAACAAGCCAAAACATGAACTGTTTGGCTTAGCGAAGGCTATCATTACCGCAAGCGGCTTTAATTCAAAGTTGTTTTTATTGCCAGAGAACACCTTTTAAAATACATGCATTCTTACTGTGAGCATTAGTCACCTCTGCAAAGATCAGGTGTATACCTTAGTTTGGTGCAGTTTTAATGGAAATGACCATGTCTAATAACATATTGTAGCACATTTCAGACAAAGCAATAACATCGCCATGGAGATGTAAGTTGTAAGTGGAACCTCCACCAGAAATGTTACACTGTGCACCTTTAAAGGTAACCCACTGCATACAAATATTTAATTATTTACCAAATGTACTACTTTTGTTTTCAATACAAGGTTCCTTAGCTGCCACTAGTAATTATATGACTTCATCTATATTTGATACTATTGAACTATAACTATCACCCTCAACTTCCACTACACTGCTACTACACAATATACTAAAGGGGTAAACTGTGTGAAGTGACTGACTTGGCTCACAGGTCTAATAACCTCATATCCCACAATGCATTGTGTCTATGAGTGTAGAAGGCTGCTGATTGCTGTTGATCATAATCTGTTGCTGGGAAATACATTTGCAAAGTCCAATTGTATTCAAGGGAAATCTGCCTGTCATTGTTTGGTTCCACCCAGAGGCCCCTCAGACACTTAGTGCTGACTGAGGAAGTGTTTTCAATTACACAAATGAAGAGAAGCAATTCTGTCAGGATGTAATTTGGTTTAGTACAGTTGTTAGTATTCCATGATTCAAAAGAAATAACTTATATGGAAAGTGATTAAAAATAATTAATTATAAACTCCAATAACAATATAATGGCATATTAATGGCTTGATAACAAAAAGCAAAACTGATAGGCCTTGCCATAGTGACTATTAATTACTTATTTTATTGTTGAGAAATGGGTATGTGACTAAAGAGAAGTGGGTGGAGACAAGGGGCAAATAAAAACAAAAATTTTCTAAGCACTATAGCTAGGCATGATTACTCAAACATGTATGAATCAATACAACTTTAAGAAAGGCACAATTAGAACATGATTAAAAATCAATTGGTTTCCAGAAGGCTGGAAGTTCAGTTCCTTCTCTAATAACAATAAACAAAATTTAAAGCCGCTTGTGGCGATGATAGCCCTTGCCCCGGCGCGTAAGCCCGCCCCCCACGTAGCCGCCGAGGACTCGCGACCGCCCCGGCACGCCATTCTGTCTTCCCAGAGGCCGACAGCTTGGCCTTTAGAAAAGATGCATATTGCACCTTTATTTAATCCTTTGGAGTCTCTGCGCCCCTGCTGACCAATCGTGAAAAATTACCTATGAACATAATAAAGCTGTTTGCTTGTCTTGCATAGAATGTATTCTTCAAGTTTGATACAAATCTGATAATGTTGACACTTCATGTCTATAAAAGAGGGCGCTATAGAGTTCGCTTTTATTAGATTTCATATTTATCACATTCAGGCCTGGATCCTGTATTTGTGATTTGAATTTGAGCTCTCTAGGCCAATGCCTGTGGCCGTGAGAGCTCATAAAAAAAACATGAAATTTGCCGGCGTGCTACAGCCAAACCGTAAATGAGCTCCAAAAACCATGGATAACTTTTGTGACCCTGTGTCTGTAGATGTGACATGCTAAATCTGAGCTCATTTGGACAGAACACTGGGGACTTCCATCATTTTGAACAACACGTAGTCAAAACGCAGTGAAGGTGTTATTCGCTGGTGTGCTATGGCCAAACCATAAGTGCACTCAGAAAACCATGGATAGCTTTTGTGTGTCAATGTCTGTAGATGTGACATGCCAAATCTGAGCTCATTTGGACCAAACCCCGGGGACTTCCATCATTTTGAACTATACGTAGTTAAAACGGCAATGAATTTTTGATCCAATATGGCCGACTTCCTGTTTATCCCGGAGTCATGCTGTAATTATATACAGGCTAAGATCTCGCATTAGTGATTCAAATTTCAGCACGATTGGACTTACCATGTCCGTGTAAGATATTTTTAACTATTTTGGGAGTCTTTGCGCTCCTGCAGGTCAACTGTGAAAAATGCATCATGTCTGTAATTGGGGTTTTTTTGCTTGTAATCACGCATAGAATTTATTTTCCGAATTTGATTTGAATTCAATAATGTTGACGTTATAGAGGGGGTGTTATAGAGTTCATTTTTATTAGATTTCATATTTCATCACATTCAGGCCTGGATTCTGCAATTGTGATTTGAATTTGGCTGTGAGAGCTCATCGAAAAAACTGGAAAGGGAGGCGTTATTCACCGGGGTGCTACGGCCAAACTGTAAGTGCTCTCCGAAAACCATGGATAACTTTTGTGAGCCTATGTCTCTAGATTTGACATGCCAAATCTGAGCTCATTTGGACTTCCATTATTTTGAACAACACATAGTCAAAACCGTGGCGAATTTTTGATCCAAAATAGCTGACTTCCTGTTGGTCATAGAGTTATGCTCCAATTTTTATTTTGGCTTGTTTCATTGTTCCCTGCCACTGTCCCGAATTTCATTTGCCTGTGACAAACTTTGCTTGTCCCCACACCCATAGGGGTCCAATTCTAGGCATTGTAGAGTCGGGTGAATTTGGGCATTGTTGTGATGCCTGTTTTATCAACTTTTTTGCCGGGCCGGTCGATTTGATACCCCCATGTGAGACTCTTTGTCGAAGTACAGGGGGTCAAAAATGTGATCATTTGGTCCAAATCCGACCATGTTGACGTTTCATGTATATGCTAGGGGACGCTATAGAGTTCTTTTTATTAGATTTCATATTTCATCACATTCAGGCCTAGATCCTGCAATTGTGATTTGAATTTGAGCTCTCTAGGGCAATGCCTGTGGCTGTGAGATGTCATGGAAAAAACAGGAAAATAAGGCATTTTTTGCCGGCATGCTACGGCCAAACCTTAAGAGGGTTTGCAGAAAAAAATATAACTTTTGTGACCCTGTGTCTGTAGATGTGACATGTCAAATCTGAGCTTATTTGGACCAAATATCAGGGAATTGAATCATTTTGAACAGCACGTGGTCAAAACAGGGGCAAAATTTTTTTATCCAATATGGCCGACTTCCTGTTCGTCATAGAGTCATGCTCCAATTCATGTTTTAGCATGTCTCTGTCACTGTCCCAAATTTCATTTGCCCACGACAAACTTTGCTTGTCCCCAGTCCCATAGGGGTCCAATTCTAGGGGCCGCTGTTGAGTCGGGTGACTTTGGGCATTGTCGAGATTCCCGTTTTATCAAATTTTTCGCTGGACCGGTCGATCTGATACCCCCATGTGGGACTTTTCGTCGATGTTCAGGGGAAAAAAATAATAGTAAACTGAAAACGAAGAACAATAGCCCTCGCCATTTACTTTGTTACTGGCTTGGGCTAATAATGGCACAAAAATGCAACTCAGTATTATAATGGATGCAATGCAACAGTGAACTATGGCAGTCTTAGTAGTGTGAAGGCAGTATCAATAACAGTAATGGAGCTAGCATAAATTTTGCCTGGAAGACCTAACTTCACACCAGTCTCAGCTTTTCTCCAGAATTTACCTGCTCTCAGCCTTCATCCCTCACTACAAATACTCCACCACCCACCATCGTGCCCCATCTCCTGCCCAGCACCGCCTCAGCTTTTCATCCTCTATTTATCCCCTTCACTCTCCTCATCCTCTCATCGTCCTCTTCGCTCTCCTCATCCTCTCATCGTCCCCTTCACTCTCTTCATTCTCTCATCGCCTCACTTACTCACTCACTCTCCTTGTTCTCACCTTTTATCACCTACAGTGTCCAGGCCCTGGGGATCACATCTCTTAAACATCATATAATAATAATAATAATAATTTGTGCCGTTCATCACAGTTTCTTCTGCCAAGGTCTGAGCACTGAAGATAATTCATTCAATAAAAGTACTAATACTTTCTCTTTGTGTCTGTCTGAGTAGAAATGGTAGTTGCACTTTACTTCTAATTGTGTGCTTTGTGTTTGAAGACACAGGATTGGTACAAATTAATATTCTGGTCTATATGGTCTATTTTTTCCCTCTTGGCTGCTGGTATTATATCAACCCGAGTTAAAAATATGTTGGTAGTTAGCTGTGTTTTTGGGTTCACTGTAATTTGGATGACAAATGCAAAAGTGCTGTGGAATTATCTGGCTGAGGACACAGGAGGAGCAGCGGGGCAAAACAAGCGTGAGTCATCGTTAACTGTGAACAATCATGTATATTACAATGGCCCTGAATAGGCGGGTGTCACGTTCAAATAAAGTACATAGTGTAGTATGTGGGTGCTTCTGTTAACCTTTCATATCACTGTGGCCTTTTATCTCCCACCCACAGAAAAAGCTATGAGGGAATTAACTACTTTTACTTGTGACCAGAAGTCTATTTAGAATTATTTAATATGTATAACACTATCAGTGTGGACAAAAAGCATACAAATAGAATGCAATTGAATAACATGATATAGTGATAACAGAATTATAATAACATTAACATTATTTATATAATGAAGTCATATAATGGGGCAGAAAACAAAACTAGAACATTCCCTTTTTTTGGTTTTGTCCCCTGAGGAAAGCCATAGGCTGAAACGCGTCGGGACTTTTAAACTTGTCCATTTTGACATGCCGTAAATTAATAAAGGCATTTTATTTTAACCGGTGAGTGCCTTGGATTTTTTGCATCTTTAGAACATTCCCTTATTCTATAAAGATATATATATATATTCTATTAAAGATTTTTAGTCAGACCTGAATTATTGTGGCATGTATTCACCTCAGACACATAACAGCAACATTGCCTGACACTTCTGAGGAGGGCAGTGGAGCTAATACAAGTTTAAAAATCATTACATATGAATGGACCTAACTAGACTTTCTTATTCTCATTCATGTTGCAGGAAGTATAGAGTTGAATAAATTTACTTTGATATTAAATGCAAAATTGTATACTAATCATAATAAAATAATGCTTTACATTAAAAAACAAGTATTTCTAAAAGCTCTACAATGTTGTCATTATTCATTCACACCATACTGAGTGGTAGTAAACTATCATAGTAGCCACAGCTGCCCTGGTACAGACTAACAGAAGTGAGGCTGCCAATCACACCTCGTTTATACTAGTGTCTTACCTAATGACACAACAGAACTTAGTCTCTGTAGTTTGATGTGGCAGTACATGAGAATTAAATTTATACCGAATTCTCTGTGGCATTTTGTCCCTGTCTTTTTGAATAGTGACTGTTCCTTACCGCCGTGTTTTAGCCTTTTGGAGACAGATGTGCACTCTAACCTGATGATCCATGCTCTGATTCCCAAAGGCTAAGTGCAGCGTGTCTGTGAAAGAAGAGGGTCTGCCGACACAAACAGCTGGCTTCTTCCAATGGGCTGTCCACATCCGCCTGTGTGTCTGCTATATTTAAAGTACACATGTAACACAGTACTAAATTAAGCTCTATTAAAGGGACCTATTACACTCTTTTCTGATCTGCTATAATTGTTTCCTCAACAAAACATACCTGGATTTGTATTTAGTCTCATGTTTGACACATGTTTCGCACCCAAACCCTGCCCCATCTTTTGATGCCATGTGGTAATACAGGAAGTGCTTCACTGTGTTTTCAAACTCCATACACCTTCACTAGAATCATTTTATAATTTCATACCTGGAATTACCAAACTTTAGTGAAATAAAGATTAAAGGTAGCTGTTAACTAAACTACTGAATGAAGCAGTAGGTGTCATGATATCACAATGTGGAACAGATTTCGAGCTTTGGCGCAGCACAACTCCAGGTATCTATTTGAGGAGGTAACAACATACCATACAGTTAAACACTGTGGAATTATCAAATATATGTAAGAGTTTTGTGCTCGGTATATACACAATATCATCTTTACGTGATTAATTAAATTTTGTCAGAATTTTGATGGGGAGTAACCTTGGACTAATACAAGGCCTAAACTGATCTATATCAAGAAGTGTGAACGTATTATAGATCCTATATTATGTTATACTGACTCTTGCGTTGCCTCCTCAAAAACATTCCCATAGTGGTATTTTGTTTGTCATTCACACATATTTGGCTAATCCTTTCATATTAGACTGTCTACATCTCCAAAGCTCATAATGCTCTGTTTCTCCTTGTGATGTCATGAAGTGGTAGTTTTCAAGTGAGCGAGTACATTTTACCTTAAATTAAGCAGAGATAAACAATTTCAAGACTGAAAACATCCAAATGATTGTAGCAAAGGTGTAAGCACTTCCTGTATTACCACATGACATCACAATGTTTCCTGCCTAAATATGGAGGGTTTGTGTATTAAACGTGTGTGAATGAAACAAAACACGACACCAGATATGTTCTTGATGAGCAAGTGAGCGAGTACATTTTACCTTAAATTAAGCAGAGATAAACAATTTCAAGACTGAAAACATCCAAATGATTGTAGCAAAGGTGTAAGCACTTCCTGTATTACCACATGACATCACAATGTTTCCTGCCTAAATATGGAGGGTTTGTGTATTAAACGTGTGTGAATGAAACAAAACACGACACCAGATATGTTCTTGATGAGGAAACATTATAACATAGATTAAAAAAATAATAATAAAGTGCAATTGAGATATGTTGTTTACTCGGAAAAAACACACAAATGGACTCTCTTTGGTAGAGCTACTAAACTGTTATGATCTGCCTGAGTTTGTAGGAGTGTGAATCGTATTGTCAGGCGTGAGTTGTGAAGAGTATAAAACTTGGAGTGACTCACCTGCTATCCAAAAAACAAACACATTACTACCACAGGAGCACATCGTCCCTTCTCTGCCAATGAATAATTTATATGTGGAATTTTGTGTTTTTTAAATGAGAAAGTGATTTCTTTTTGCAGAGTAGTGTGTGTTATAGTTGAATTAATTCTTTTTTTTATGTGTGAATGACCGTGTGTTGCCATGTCATTTTACATTCATTATTGTTTTGCCAGTTCACCATCTTGGCTGCCACTTCTGACTTGCACCGCCTTATCAGCTCTATTAAATATTTACACAATTTGTACTTCTAGGCTCGAAGAAAACATGGTGGAGTCATGAATCTTACATGAACAAGGCACAGTCAAACTCCTCATAATTTGGCTGTTTATTATTATTCTGAATATGCAGGTGCAAAATGTGGGTGTAAATGACTGTATAATGTATGCAAGTTGCTGTTGACACAATGTGAAGTGTAGAATATCTCTCCAGGTAAAATATGCTAATAAAGTTTGAGAGTTCCAGTTAATCTCCTTGTTGTTAAAACTTTCCTTACGGCTAAATACTTCACCATTGGGTTTTTTAAGGGACACATTTATGTAGCTTTTATTATTTATTAAGTTCAACCTCAACAAAGTTAGTATGCTTCTTGGATTCATAATTGTAAAATATGATTATGAAATGTATAGTCCTATTCAAACAAACCTGATGTCAATGATAAAGTGCACTATGTAACTTTTCTGGA
>KN505364.1:4668-25484 GCA_000787155.1 Scartelaos histophorus
AAGATTTTTTTGGTTAAATGGCTCCAGTTCTTGTTGTGTAAATAACTTAGCCTGTAACAAGCAGCACCTTTACAGCTCTCAATAATGCAGCAGAAAGGTAAACTACTGTCTTCATTAATAATAAAGGGAAACACCTTTAGCAGGAGACTTAAGTTTATCTGTCCTGTGAGCTAACAGCATGCTAATGTACACGTTTAAGAAAAGAAACCAGCCAGTCCATTTGCTACAAGAATTGGCAAGAGTTTTACATGACTACAAGCCATGACACATTTATGTAGAAGAGGCAGAAACATACTGTGATCTGAACTCAAGTATGCCATAAAAGACTAAGCTGCGAAACTTTTACCTCCTCCTGGCTCTGGTAAGTTTTAAGTTTTAACAGGCACCAGACCAATCCTCTGTCCTAACACCGGATGAAAACAACCCAGCACAGCATCCCGACTTCATACAAAGAAGCAGAGCACTAAGCACTTTGTTTACACTTTCTGATTTACAGCTTACCGGCTAGCAGGGAGGCTAGTTAGCACAAGGCTAGCGAGCTAACGTCCAACAAGATTCACAGAGAATGAAAACTTGAATGAGACACAGGGGACATACACAGGTATACTTAGGAGTCAGCCGTTTCTCTGGGTCCTTTACTCTCCTAGAAAACATATCTTCCCTCAGAGGAAGGTGGTACCATCAGTCACATTACAGATGCTTTAAGTTCTCCTTGGCACCCTGAAGATAAACAGCCAGAGTTGGTGTGGCCTGGCAGCGAACTGGACTAAAATAGAAACATTTTACTCTACTACGGGGTCTCTTTATACAGTCTGTGGTCTCTACCCGTATCATTCGAGTGACACCGCCAGTATCCAATGACAACAAGCGACAGCCGGAAACACAGCTTGTGATTGGACGAACAGGACTTAAAAGGCGGGACATAATCCGGAAAACCTGGAGGATATTTAAAGGGACAGCGACGTTCACGGCACGACTATTCTGTCTCTAAACAGCTAAAGAATATAATGTTCCATAAATTGGTTCTTCTTATTTTGGTAATTCTTATTTTCTTAAACCAAAGCTAATATCAACCCTACTTCCTCAAACACAAAATAAAATTGGGAGTAAGTGATAAAAAGTGAAATTGTGGATCAAAAATTGTAAACTTATTGTCAGGGAGCTTGAGGGGACCAACAATATTGACACTCAACATGACATACACTGACTCACAAGAGTAAACAATTACACAAACATGCAAAATACTTTGTTGGAAGCTATAAGCACATTTCCAAGCAAAGCAAGAGTAAACAGCAATTATATAATATACAATGGAAAATAGAAAAGCATAATTTAACTTAAATTTGTATATCCAAATTTCAAGATGGAAAAAAGATAATTCACAATGCATTAGATTGTGAATATTACTTAACACAATTACAAAAGGCACCACATAATAACATAATATATAGATAAAATATGAATTAGCCAATAGCACATACATACAGAATACATTACAACTTGAGTATGTGATAATGGCTGAAGACAATACAAAATAGGTGCACTTTTTTGTGGACATTACCTCCCACTCTTTGACATTGAGGTCTGTGATGGGATCGTCTTCAGAACTTTGCGAGGCTTCGTTTTTCTTGATGACCATAAACCCAGGCTCTTGTCCCATTCCTCGAACTCCCTCCCCATACATGTCCGGACTCCATTGCATGAAAAAGACATACAGGTGGTCCGACCTGTGTCACACAAAAGATATGGTCACAACAAAATCAAGCTTGCCTCAAAAAGTCCACCTACTAAATCATATTACAGATTTTTTCACCGCTTAAATTGTTTTCTAATGCATTCTGAACACCAGCTCGGAGCTTGTTGGGACATTTTATATCTTTATATATATAAGATCTATATGTTCCTGTAATAAACAAACATTTTAGATATTAAAAACAAGCACTGTAACCGTACCAGTGCAGAGTCAAAGTTGTTGGTGGTTATTGTGTCTTCAACTATCCCAAATAATTGAATCTATCTCTTCACTTTCACTCAGTAAGAGACTTGGAAAAGTGTGTAGCTCACAGAGGCATTAGTCTGTGTGTGGACAGTGGACATAAAAGCTTGTAAACACTGTTATGGTTGTATATATAGCTCATTCAATAGCCTTTCCTTCTGCCCCACACTAATGCAGGGACACTTAAAGACACATCATGCGGGTCACATCCCATCTAGGTCAGGCCAATGGTGTCTGAACAAAAAGGCAGATGAATAACTGTGTTTTCAGGGCTGCAGCTCACTCCTTCTACACCTACGTAAAGGTGTGCTTATTAATCAGTCAAGAATTGTTGTACGAAGATTCAAATATGGAAAGAAAAGAAAGATCAAATGGTCATAGAAAAAAAGCAAATAAATAAAGTTAAGTATACATGCTAATTACTATACATGTCATATCATTATTACTATTATACATTTATTTTTAGTTTTTTCCATCTGTGTATGCAGTAGGGCTCCACATTATATTGTGACAATATGATATTGGTTGATGTATTGCCTCTAGAAAGCAAAACAGACAAAAAGGCAGATTGTGTTCATAATTTTCCTTTTTAACCAAGTTCCACATTTTTCCAGTTTTATTTTGACCCAGTTTGAATAGTAAATGTGCATTTTTTATTTTAAATGAACTGAATGTATTGTGCCAAGTATATTAAAATCGTAATAATCTACAAAGTTATCAAATATAGCATATTTCTTCTCATATTATGCAGCCCTAATACGCAGTAACAGAGCAAGAAAGGAAGAAAACAACAATGTGATAACAAGCACGATTCCTAAAGTTCATATTGACAAATGGGCACAGCGTGGACACCTCATTATCATTTAACATTTCATATTATCAATGATTTATGATACCATGACAACCAAGAAGGATTTGTCTGTTTGTTTCATCTATATGTGAGCAGATAGGATCACAAGCATCCATTACCAACTCAAAGGGTAATCTTGAAATGTTTAAACTGGTTGTACTAAATTGACTTCCGTTGGCGCAAATGTTGATCTAGCTTATTTCCTGGATTACTACTTTTAGTTTTACCATTTTGCAAGACTTGGGGCAGGTACAAAGTTTCATATTTCATTTTTGTTGAGAAATTATACATTATTTACACTAAAATGGAAATTTCTCACAGAATCATACATAAAAGACCACTGCATCAAGCGGTTAACCTACCATCAAAGCGGGCTAAGGGTGATCACAGACAAGAATTTCTTTTTTCTTTAACCTGAAGAATTATTACACTGAAAAGAGGCCATGGATATGACCAGTCACCTCTGGATCTAGCTCATAGCACAGTTGACCAAAATAGACTTGTCAAATGAAGTTATCTGCGCCGCGGGGACTTGTAATTCAACACATATAAACATATTAAGTAGGAGCACAAATATTTTCTTGTAATGTGTCTCCTTCTGGTGCTGAGATCTGTAATGCAATTAAAACCAACTGCTGACTTGGCGAGATCGAATCAACAAGAGCAACCAAGCATGGCAGCAAATATATAATCGTGTTGTAGCTACATGTATATTGAGATAATTTAAAACACAACCAATTTAAGCTTAGGTCAGGAGAAGTTTATCAATTTTAAATATGCCATTCATGATCAAGCAAGCAAGCAAGCAATCCCAAAGCTTACAGTGTGTGACTGTTTTGTTAGTGAGTGTATTAATTATACATGGGGTAGTGCAAGGAGATGGCCAGGACGAGGGGAAGCCTTTTTTAACAGAGATATTTTGATGGGGTTACATAGATATAGTAGTATAATTGTATAGTAGTATAATATATAATATCATTTGGGGTCTGTGGCAAGAAGAATCACATAGGGCCCCTCTAATATAAATAAATAAGAAGGGCACACAGTAGACCCCTTTGTTCCCTCGAAACAACTTGGTAAGTAAGTGTTGTATGTGTGTAAACCTATCCAATAACTATACAAATTTGAACTAAAATGGTTTTTGAATCTAAAGTTGTAACATCCGTTGGTTGGCCTTTTTTTATCACTGAAACGCAGATATTCATGAGAATTAAAGATGCACTGCGCAACATTTCTGGTGGAGGGTCTGCCGCCTGCTTGTGTCCATGGAGATGTTATTGCTTAACTTGAAATCTTCCACGGTATAACTTTAAATATATCCATACAGCATTTACTCATTACGGGTGAAAATTCAATAATTACTTTTCTGAATAGGGACGACTCTCCACAGATCTGAATTGTAATGTAGAGTTGTGCTGTAACCTGCTTGTCTCCCTGGTTTACTCTATACTGTATAACATATAGACAAATATTCTAGACAATAATATTTCCACGGCAGACCCTCCACTAGAAATATTACGAAGAGCACTTATAACACTCATATAACGTAGGAATGGTACTATATTAACTCGACTTTATAAATTAAAACGTATAACTTTCACATTATAATACTTTTTAACAGCAGTATTGGTCCTGACCTCTCCTGGGGCACGGCGAACCAGTACTCATGCTTTTTCCCCAGCTGCGCATACTGCTGCATGGACGCGCTGGCATTGGACACAAAAGTCTTCTTCATGGGTTTCCCCACTCGCAGACACAGGAACTTGTGAGAACGCAGCTTCCTCTTCTCCGCCGACACTGAGCCTGCAAAACATATTACTCACAGTGTCACAAGGCCGTGCAAGAACTACTACTTTGTTACATAATAAACCACAATAAACAAGGGATTCGTTTAACATAGTATTGCAAGAGTTTCTTTTACTACATTAAAACAAGATACATGCATTTTCTGAGTATGAGACAGCAAATATAAGTGTAGTTAATCATCGTCTAGTCCTGGCATTAGAACTGTTCTGTTTTTTTGTCCAGTTTGTCATTAGTTTGGGTTTTTAACAGCAGTTATTAGACTAGACTTGGACAATGAAAGTGGTAACCTTGATTTATGGAGGCAGTGAACAAAAACATAAAAGTTGTTAGTGGCTTGACAAATTACGCAAACCACTAATATACAATAACAACTAAAATTTTAGGGGGATCAATTTGATTTTGAAATTAAACTCATCTTAATGCATCATGTTTTTGAAGCTGTCGCCAGTGGAGCTAATGTGCGGAGAATAAAGGGCAGGTCTGCTGAGCGATGCCTGTGCATTAGGGGAGCTTTTGTAGCCCAGCACTCTGCGGGACAATAATTGCAGAGGAAGAAAAGGATAATTTCTCTCCCACTGATTTGGTCTGTTTCTTCAGAAGCAGAGAAATCACTGAGGGACCACAGTGACATTTCTAACTAGAGAGTGGGACTAAGTGAGTCATTGAGGCTGACAGGCAGAAGCTTTTGTCTGATAAAACAATGCAATGGCAATCGCAGTTACCAACAGGTCAGAAGTTAATGGTCAGTGGTAGTTATTAAGAAGAATGGTAGAAATGCTTATAGTACTGTAGATGAAGCAGTGGTAGGTACAGCAATGAAAGTTTGTAGTATATGTTCAGGATATATTTTAATAATTTCTTAAGATTTCCTAATTACAAGAAACACCAAAGAGTTTGCACTTGGCTTATTTGGACCTGCTGGACTACATGATTTTAAATGTAAAATCTTAAATTGACAGTACACAAGATGACTGCAAAATACATATCGTCACCTTCCTAAAATAATCGCCTAAGTCATTTTTTGCCTAAGTTTACTTTGCCATAATTTATGCCATCATTTCAATTTTGGGGGGAGTTTTTTGTGTTTCCTGAAAAACCTGAAAAAATTACTTATGCAATTATTTTAGGAAGGTGTCGATATGTATATGTACGCTCAGGGTGCTCAGGTTACAATCACCAGGCACAAGGATGGGAGGAAAACCAAAGAGATTATATTTTATATGAAATAGTACTGGTCTAATACCATGTCTGAAGCAACTTTCATAGCGAGGCTAAATAAATAAGATCTCTCTGAAAGTGTTTTGATGTCAGGTTAAATCGCACGCCTCATATCCCCTCTGGTCACAAGGTATGTTTGTGGCATTGTGCCGTTTGATAGGCTTTAGCTTATCGCTTGGAGGTGCCGTCCAGATCACCAGAGCTAAAGATCAAAAGGCTGCATAAAGCTACGGAGGCCTCGCTAGCCCACACACAGATAACGACAACAGAGGCAGCACTTTCTCCGCATCTGTATTTTCTCATTACTAGAGCCAAGCCACGCAGGGACACAAGGCTATCGGGCGCTAACATGAGAAATACCACTGAGGAAAGACATTTACTTTGATACAGCGGAAAGGGGATGTAGCAAAGAGCTGCACAATGTAAGACGAGTTATGTAAAACTCAGTAGTCCAGACACTTTTAATACAATTAGACGACTTTGGGAAGGAGATGAACCGAATAATTACTTAAACATACACTATTTTGGGTATCTTGCAATAAAAGTAAAGGATTAGAGTCTAGGGACAAGGGCACTGACTTTAAAGCATATTTACCCTCTGCTGATTCCTGCGATCCATCTCTTTGCGTCTCCTCTCCACTCTCCTTCCTCTCCTTGTCCTGTTGCATAGTGTCTGTTTTGGAGACTTCAGTCCCATCATTGGCCTCCTCTTTTGGACTGGATGGGGCAGCAGTGGCTGTGGAGCTGTCTGGAGCACCTGTAGGGTTAAGGGCAGAGCTTTGAGACCCTGGACGAGAGTGGCTGTTGCTGGGATCCTGCTCTTGGCTAGTGTTGCTAGTGCTGGTGGTGGTGGTAGTTGGTGTGCTTGGTGCCTGTTCTACACTGTGCTGCTTAGATCCCATGGCTGACTGGTTTTCAGTGGCAGTGTCTGGTGGATTGTCCTCTGTTGTCTCGACTGGGGGCGTGGCCTCTTCCGTCACCTGGGAGACAGATGCAGAAGCTTGGCCATTACCGCCAACCTGAGAGTCCGCTTCTTCACCTTTAGGTGTTTCTGCTTTAGGAGTCTCCACCTGCGTCACGGTCTGCACAGACTCAGTGGACGCGCCCGAGGATTTGTCCATGTGCAGATCTTCGTTGGACGTCTGCTCCTCCTCGCGGATAGGGGACAGCTCAGATTCAGTGAAGACATCTTCAGAGATGGACCCCTCAGTGCTGCGCGGTGCTGTGCTGCCACTGCCGTCATTGGCCCCTGGTTCCCTGAGGCGTGGCTCTGGCTCTTTCTGCGAGGGGTGTCTCTCTGAGGGCAGGGGCTCCAGATCACTGTGAAACAGGCAGTCACAGTGAATGAGCTGCTTATTGCAGTGAAAAAAGTATTATTCTAAACAATATGACTATCATCAAGAATATTTTTATAAATCCAGGAAACTCATGCACCACCGGCACCAGACCACAGCTCGAGAACCACTGACCTACACATCTAGAGCACCATAACAAGAGCTGTGAAAACAATTACAGAAAAAAAACAGCAGACAAAACAGTGGGCGAAAAAAAAACCATGAAGGAGGCTGCTTCCTTCTGCATAGAGAGGTGAGCCATCACAGTGTAGGAGGGTGCAG
Organism: Scartelaos histophorus; assembly: GCA_000787155.1. Lineage (NCBI taxonomy): Eukaryota > Metazoa > Chordata > Actinopteri > Gobiiformes > Gobiidae > Scartelaos > Scartelaos histophorus. The sequence continues at coordinate 12,155 of KN505364.1, forward strand.
CCATACTTCATTAACCCTGCCGTAATTGCAACTTCCTTTTTATTTTGCTATGCGGAGGGGAAAGGATTAGACTGCTGGTTTGTTGCTGATGCAATCTGACCAGGCGTGCAGCGCAGAATGACAGCGATTACAGCTACTTAGGTGTGTTTCTATGTGAATAGAATATGGAGAATTACTTTGCGAAGGCACATTTAAAGCCTGGCTGATTTATGTGGGAGTAAACCTGAGTTAGAGCTCATTTGTGGCTTGTAATGCTGCATGTTATTTCACTAACTACATGTATGGAACTTCTTAGACTCACAGCCTGATGTAGCTTATCCACAGCACGTTAATAGAACAGTAATTACCTCCCCACTATTAATATTAGTACCCCTTGAACAAAATTATAAACTTAATGAACAAAGTTGAAAATGCATACTATATTTATGAGTACCAACTTTATTGGCCCCCCAAAAGCCTATATGTATTTTAAGTGATTTATTATGACTTTCCAGCATCGGCCCAGTGATTACTACATTCAAGTGCATGAAAAGATGGCTCAAGCGTCCTGAACTCTACAAGAATCATTGAAAAACTGCAGACCTTAATGGGGTCCATGTTCAAAAAGGTCCTTACCACTACAAGATAAAGTTCAGTGTTGAGGTTTTTCAGTGCAGATTGTTTAGATTTAGTTTAAAGCGTCTGTAGCGTCTTACTCTGGTACGGTGTCCTTGATCTTGGGGTCAGTGATCTCTTTAAAGATGGCGGCCGACTGCACCTCCTCCAGTGGACACATGATGCCGTACTCTTCGCACCCGTGAGCCTGCACCAAGGGGTCCATCCGGTGGGGGTCAAACATGATGTTGTTGGGTGTTACCAACAACACTCCACTCACTGCACCCTATAATAACACAACAGAAACAACAGGCACAGGTGACTTTAGCTTATGAAAAATATATTATTCTGTAACAAAATTAAGAACCAGGACTTCCAAGTTCAAACATGAACTTACAAAATAAAGTATGTGTAATTTATAAACCAGGGGTAATTTTGGACTAAAATAGACCAAATCCAGAATAACCAAGATAATGATGGCGAGAGATTCCTACTACAAGGCTCAACATTTGTGCCAACTACAACTGTCTATATCACAAAAAGTGAACTGAAGAACATTGTAACACAATGAAAAGTTTTTATATTTTTCTACAGTATATTCTCATAACCTCAGATAATGTTCTTTTTTAACAAATATTCAATCAGAAATAGGCATGTTACACAAAAAGTAATCAAAAGTGCCCATACAGAACCAGAGGCTGAATCCATTTGAGCCAACAAATGCCCTAAATCAAGTAGAAGGTATTGACTGGCAGCGCTGACCACTTCAGTGCTTTCATTTGGTAGCAGGGAGTGAATCAGGTCTGGTTCGATACAATGAATGTGGGAGTCCAGACTCAAGACTTCCAATTTTAGGCAGACGGACAGTTACATAAGGTACAAATATCTGTAGGACATTTGAAAGAATAGGAAAAAAAGACCTGCCCAAAGATGAATTAAATTAATCTGATCTAGTTAAAAATGTAATTAAGTCTACACCATATTTTTTTGTATCTGGGTGAATTCAAGTGTAGAAAATGCATGTTCTTTTTACGTTTTCACAAAAAAGTTTGCACTACAGAAGAATCTCAGATGATTTGTGATGAGTTTTTTTTAAAGAATGTGTTCTATAAGAGTGTCTGAAGTGGCTCCATGAGCAGATGTGGGAGACTGCAGAGCAGCTGATATATATTTATTTAATAATTTGTTCCTTTGATAACATTTGAGTAACTATTTCAAACAGCTGGCACAGGAAGAGACAACTTCTTTCAACTAAAATTTAACACAGTAAACAAACATCAGTTTAGGCACAAGTTAGATTAATTGTGAATTCACTTGAAGATAAGTGACAGGCTTTTCTGAACTTGTTTTGGACCAAACCTTGTGACTTACATAATAAATTGTGTGTGAATTCAACAGCTGATAAGAAATCTCTTACTTTTCCATCGGTGATGTATTTGCAGTTGATCTTGAGGAACTTCTCAGTGAGAGCCTCTTCCTCTTCGGAGGTGGATGAGACCACTCTGGACTGACGCAGAGCTGAAAACACGGGAGGCTGGACCCCTTCTGGTCTGGGCGGGCCATCTGAGTCCTACAGAGGAACAGAGAGTAAGGCCAGAGGGACAATGAAGAGAAATCACTCAAATATAGATGCTAAGGTTACTTTTCGTTTATCAGTTTTGTTAAAAAAAAAAAAACAGCAATAAAATAGCTGACATTTAGAAATTGTATAAAAATAGAAAGCTGTTAATTCTAACGAGTCTACTTTCTCTAGATAATGATTAGACATCTAGAGTGCCACATACAATTGGGTAAAACCTAAGCTTTAAAGGTGCATTGTGTAACTTTTCTGGTAGACGGTCCATCAAACACTTTTCTTCATGGAGATGTTATTGCTGGAATGTTTCACAGTATTACAGTATTAAACCTTTCTATCTTCATGGAGACCAAATGTGGAGAGGCAATTCTGCTCACAGTCAGAATGCCTGTTTTTCCAGAAGTTTTTGAGCAATAAAACCACCTGTAATAGAATAAATGTAAGGCAGAGATGTTTAAAGTCATATTGTGGAGCATTCTCAGCAGAGCAATGGCATATCCATAGAAACAAAGGTGACATAAGTTACATAATGCACCTTTAACTACTGGTCCTATTCTCCCAACATGCCTGGGTACAGTTACATTATTGTAGACACACACCTCTGACTGACCTCAAGAACAAAACCTCTGCTGTGTGCGTCATCACTGCAGTCTGTACATTAAGAGCCATGATACCACAGAACGCCTGTGGCTGAATGTATCTGCACTGTTTCTTTAAATGGCATGTGCAGCCAAATGTAAAGAGATCTCCGTATTACTGATGAGTGACATTTGCAGTATGTGGCATATGCAGACAGGATTAGTGCAGTGAAATACAATAATCAGACAACCCAATTAAAAACATAATATCAAGCAAAACTGTAAGACCTCATATATGGGGTCTATTCAGGGATTCAAATTGTCAGTGTTCCTCCCCAAACCGAGATGCAACAGATCTACTGGATGTTTCCATATCCCCTCATTACATACAATCCAACTATATTTGTACAGCACATTTTACCAACACAAAGTCTCCTATCTGATGCACAAATCTGGTACAATATAAATTAACAACATCCATCCATTTTCTCCTGCTTAATCCAGCCACCGTGCCGCCATAAATTCACACACTGAATAAAATAAAGCATAACAATAAATAAGCAAGTTAATAAATATATAAAGTATTCAAGAGTGACTTCTCCCACAGAATGCTCCATAATAATCTGGTTAATACATTTAGAGTGTATTATATTATACCACTATATCACAGTTGTTGAATAATGAAGAAAGATCACAACCTGCCCTGGAGCAACTATGACATTTTACTGGCATTTCCTTAAAATGTGAGAAAAAAATCTACCATAACATTTTCATTTAGGAGTCAAATATCACAGGAGCAAAATCCAGTTCACATTATAACGCAATTCAGGAATCATCTCTGTTATGGCCACCAAATGTTATGAGGAAATATGTATACATGGTAAAAAAATATTTATTATAAAATTAGCATTACAGCAGACAAACCAATAGGTAAACCTGTCAAGCTATAACAGGGACTCCGTGTCCTCACTTGAAAATAGTTAATTTGGTCTAATGTAAAATGTCTGAAGAATGCAAATAAAAGCTCATTATGTTAAATTAGACGAGGGATGATGAGGTTTTCTTCTTCCCACTCCTTTTTGGGTGGGGTTATTTCTGTTATGATGCACTAATGTCATGGAGAATATTCTTCCATTGTAAAAGAATGTAAATTGCTTACTTACCCAATACAAATTAATAAATGAAATGAATATTGAATGAAAAGTCAATACAGTAATTATCATGACAGGTCTAAAAACATAAAGTTTTGATGTCTTTCCTTAATGTTGACACACACTGTATGGTGTCGGACAGTTTTGTAACTGCTTATTTATCACTATAGAAACAGTGCAGTGTGCCACAGATGGTGAGTGTGCTGGGCTGGAAACACAAGGCGTGGTGGGTCTGCTGGTGTGATGTCTGTCTGAATGCCTCTGTGGGGACAAGGGTCCAACTCAGACAGAGACTCTATGAGGAATCAGACAGGCTGGTATTTGGTGAGTGGGGGCACTGGAAGACATGATGGGCTGGGAGGTGAGAGGACTTAAAGAGGGTGGAGGAAATAAGGAGATTAAAAAATAGTATATTCTTTACCACAGCTCTTGCCACTCTATCTACCACCATGGAACTATTCACACTCAAAACACTGACACTGGGCGGGTCTACTGTGCTTTTTTAACCATACAATAGGTGAAAACTGACATTTTCTAAGTCAACATAATATGCCCACTTTAAGGGCTAGACAACCATATATAAAGAAAGTTAATATTCAGCTATAAGACATTTTTGCTTCAATTGGATAGTTCTGCTTTAAGGGCAATTGAGGATATGGGGCTAATTTGGGACAATTTCTTTTCTTGGGACCAAGAAAATTATGAATCCAGGAGGGCAGAGAAGACGTAAAACATGGGGATTGGAAAGAGGAAAAAGCAAAACTGGGGAGCAGTGTGTGGGAGGAGCTGTAAAAAACATATAAAAACAGAAGTTGAGTCAGCAAGTCCTATATCAGAGAAGCTTAGTTCTGGACAAAAATAAGTACAAGATGCGTCACCACATCTCTAAAAGACAAATGCTGAATAATCCACACTTGCACACTTACTTCCTCTCTGGGTTGGCACATCGGCGTAGCGTTCACACTACTACTAACAATACCACTACAGTTACAGCTAATACTGGTTAACTTATCCATAGTGAAAAAAATACATTGACTACCAAAGTCCAAAAATAAATGTGTTTTGCAGGATCTATGGTAAGCTTACAATTGCATGCAGCATTACTCCAGAATTTTATTTCTGTCTTTGTTACAGTTTATACAGTCTGCAGCTCCACACAAACAGCCTGCAGTCACTGACCCACACAGCACCAGCAGCCTAGACACTGATGGCCCTGGAGAGTGAGGGGGCGAGTGGTCTGCCAGAGCCAAAGCCTCTGAAAACACAGTAAATAATGAGCTCAAATCAAAATCTTGTATTGTTTTATTGTTGTTAAGATTGGAAAATTTGAGACTGAAAATAAATCATTAGGAGGCACAGTGGCACAGCAGTTATTTTTCTCGCCTAACAGCATAAATCTTCTGTAAAAGATTCGGAATATAGTTTTATTTTCCAGGTTAAAAAGGGTTAAGTAAATGAACATAACTTTCCTTTGATCACCAACATATCAGCTCCAAACAGCATCTAAACATAACTGAACCTATCACAGTAATTTCTATATCAACTTACCACTCAATGTATGAGAACTGGAATAATATATTTCATCTGTACTTTTTCTTTGCACTACTGGGAACTTTTAGGTTATTTTTTGAGTATATGTTAAATTTAAGTTGTAAAAGTTTGAATTAAAAACTTCTACAACTCGTTACAGATGCAAACTAAGTACTAAAGTGTTTCATTTAGCTATTTATTTATTACAGCTTTAGATATTTTAACAATTTTGTAATTTTTTTGTGGTTTATATCTGCCCTTGGGTTATTATGTCAGAGGCACAAATTAATCTCAGTATTTTATTTTATCATCTATACTTACTTATTCAGTTCAATATACTGTACTTCAAAATGTCCTATTAATAACTTCAATAGTCCAGGTAAAATATTTAAGAGACTGATAACTAATGCATGCGTGTGTCCTTCTTCCACCTGTCCCACTCAAAAGTGGGAGGCACAGAGCTGCTTCAGGAGCTAAAACATGTCCACCCTCACAGAAAGCCTGAATAAACAGCTTTGAATATTCACTGTGATTACATCTGACACATCTGAAGACGGGATGCTATGTGTTGGTCACAAAATGACAGCCATCACACGTCCCACAGTGTACATGAGAAAACGCTGTGTCACAGTCTTTTAGAAAAGAGCTGGGAGCAGAAAACGCACCGAGCACTGGCATTATAAAGCTTTTAACGTTCTGCAAGTAGTAATCAAAAGGAATCGTTCAAAGTTAAAGATGCATTGTGTAACCTTTCGGGTGCACCTTGGCTCCATGCACAAATCACTTGGAAATTAATTGTTCCACAGTGTGTGAATAAACTTGGTAATCACAATGGAGACAAGTAAATAGTCAGATCTATGTAGAAACCTGTTTTTAAGGTACCGTATTTTTCGGGCTATAAAGTGCACCGGATTATAAGGCGCAGTATCAAATAATACGTCAATTGCTCGCATTGTCCACACATAAGGCGCACCGTTGATTTTTGAGAATATTTTATGATTTTAGATGCGCCTTATAGCCCGAAAAATACGGTATTTTGAGCTATAAAACATCTGGAATTAAACAAATGCAAGGAAGATGTTTAATGTCCTACTGTTAAACATTCAAGGAAGAGAAAAAACATGCCCATGAACACAATGTACCTTTAAGAGTTAATCTGGACTGATCACGATGATGGAACACAAATCCTTTCACTATTGTACAACATAAGGAGCTAACTTTCCCTCTGCTTATCTGATCTTTGTATAGAGTTTCTTGTTACATTCTCCCACTGGCATCCACTGACTTTGCCATGTGCTTGGTCACACGGTAATAGAATGATATCATACCTCTTAATAATGCAGTGCTTTTCTAACGTACTTGTGGAATAAGAGTAATTCATTTCACTGAAAGTAACTATTATGCTTATAGAACCTTCTGGTGAATGTGTAGTATTTCAAACATCCTATATTATGAAAAAAAATCTCTCTCTGAGCTTTAAGCCATGTAAGAATGTTGTTACCTAATCAAACCATACCCGGAGTTGTCTTTTATTTCATTCATGTTTGAGAAACCCTTTATTATTAGTCTGTCTGCATCTCAAGTTCAAAACGCTCGGCTCTGTTTGAGAGAAGAATTCAGCCTGCAGGATTTGCGTGTGAAATATGTGTATGAAACAAAACACAGCGTGACAACAGGTGTGTTTTTTATGAGGAAACATTATAACATAGATCAGAAAAGAATGCAATGTGGGCCCTATAGAACAGAAAAATAACTGACTGGGTAAAAGACGAATGAATCAAATAATTGTATGAATGTATTTCACACATTGTCCACATGATTTTAGAACTGGCTTTGTACAATGATACATTTTGGCTGCCCTAGTTTCTGTGCTTTTGCTCAAAAAAGTGAATGTCTTCTCTTGAGTTCTTCTAATTAGAGAAGACACTCTTTAAATGGGCTGACATTCAATCATTATAAAAGCACTACAAAGCAACCATTGGGCAGGATAAGGACTATACTGACTTATCATTCAATACATGAAAGTTCAAAATGTGTTAATGTGACAGGCAAACATCACCATGAATCACAATGGGTAGTGCCCAGTCCCACTTTGTAGGATAGAAGTGCATTGATAACTGTGCTAAATTGGGAGGATAAACATATATGTTTAATTACTGAATAGAATCTGCCATTTAAAGGTCTTATATTATGGTAAACTGACTCTTGTGAGACCTTAGACATGTTAGAATGTTGTTGTTGTAACATATCTGGAATTGCATGTTCTTTTTTCAGACCAAGGGTTTGTTTTCATACCTGACAGTTTTGGCTGTAATAAATCAGCTGACCAGACACGACACTGCAACATCACATGAACCCTCCCAGGAGCAGTCAAAACTGTCAGGTATGGAAACAAACCCTTGGTCTGAAAAAAGAAGCTAATAACATAAATTATCATAAGACCAAATGAACCTCATTGGACTGATACCTGGACATGTATTTTGTTTCATTCACATATGTTTGAATAACTCTTTACTACTGTCTACATCACCAAAGCTCAGAATGCTCTGTTCCACCTTGGGATCTCATAAAGCGTAGTGTTCAAGTTAACAGATACCCTTTTGTTCAGCAGAGATTGGCAATCCCAGGTCTGAAATAATCCAAATTATTCTAAAGCAGGTGTATGGATTTTAGTGTTTTTAGTTTGAGAGAAGAATTTGGCCTAAATATGCAGGTTTGAAGGTTAAACATGTGTGAAACAAAACACTCCGGATATGTTTTTGATGGGGAAATAACACTATAACACAGATCAGAAAACAGTTGGCAGTAACTTGACTTACAACGTATCCTGGAATGACCAGAATTTTTAATAAACTTTTTTTTTTTTTTTACTGTGTGAGATCAAAGGGAGAAAAAGAGCATGAGTAGCAGAGTGGAGGCTGAGGCAGAAATTTAGAGATGAAAGCGTTGCCATTCTGACTGAGAGTAACGGCAGTGGTGGAGCAGAGGGGCATTTGAGGTGAGAAAGGGGCTCTGGGGGGAGGGCAAGGACACACGGACATGCTGCTTTTTAACAAACATCATTTTAGTTGTAGGGGAGTAAACATATTCTCATATAGATACCCAGGAAAAATAATTAAATCCTAGAGAAATGTGTTAAAATGTGTCTATATTACACAAAATGAATTCTTCTGAGCTTTAAGCCATGTTAAGATGTTATTACTCAGTGAAAACATATCCCGAGTTGTGTTTTGTTTCATTCACACATGTTTTAGCAGCTCTTTATTAATATTATAATAATAATTGCAATAATATCTCCAAGGAGTCGAGGAGGACGTGGACTCAAATCAGAATAATTATCTATTGTATCTTTAACCAGCACTAATCCAGGTTGTTATCCATCTCTAAAATCACCATATCTATTGTAAGATCATTCAAGATACACTGTGCACTTTGTCTCTATGGAAACGTTATTGCTTTGTCTTGAATGTTCCACAGTATAGATTAAAACTATTTATAACGATGGAGACAAACAGGTTAGAGCACTACACGACATTACAGTTCAGCTCTGTGGAAGGTTACCACTATTCACGGAAGGAATTCATATATTTTTGGGCAATAGGGATGCAATAATATCCCCATGGAGACATAAAAGTTGCATACTGTACCTTTAACACTTGCATAACATGTTGGGAACCACTAGAGTGCAGGGAGGGAAAGCTGTGGTGAGAGAAAAGGAAAAATGTGGCCACCAACGGGAGCCAGTGGACCTCATAGAAATCTACTGAGAGAGAGAGAGTACAGGGGAGGGCTGGCTCTGAGGCAGGCAGCAATATGACAGCTTAGGCTACACAAATCAATATCCTTTTAGCTTCCAACCTATCCCTCTCTCTCTCCACATTTCAAAGCACAAGACAGGAAAATCTAAATTGCCTGGTCAAATATATAGTTTTCACCGAGGCCTGAGGATAAATATGAATAAAACACGCTACAACGTATGCAATGAAATGATACAATTTGATATTTCAACAACAAAAGTGTTATATTATTCGTGGCTGTCAGGGATATTAGCGCTGTATGTCTGTGTGTTGTCATAAAGATTTTATAGGAGGCCTTCAGGTAACACAAGAGGCTATGACCTTGACAGTTACACATAGAGAACGTCAAAAATCAATCCACAGCTCCACCTTGTGGGCATGGCCACGTTCTGCAAGAGAGAGCAGACAATGAAGAGGATACATCAAATGAACGAGGTGAGAAGTCGTAAAGTACAAGCTGTACTGTTGTGAAATTCTGTTTCAAAACACTGTGACAGCACTTGAGAGGAGTACAATGTTTTAAACAAGCACTAACTTGTGCCGTCATCTTGGACTAACCGCGTGAAAAGGATCCTGGGCGAATCACAGATCTAAATTGAGTGGGCAGGGGATATTTCTGAGGACTGCTTTGTCTGGCTATTCTTTCTCATACACACTTTTCATGTCTGCCATCTGTCTCTACGTCATATCTCACCAAATTCTAGTTTTTAGTCTGTGAAAGTGGGAATAAAATGCACTAAAATATATTTCAGGGTACCAGAGGAAACACAAAGAACCTTCACACACTAAAAAAGATCATGGAATTGAAACCCAGACCTTGCTGCAAAATATGAAACAACTCAGTGCTAACAGGTTTAATAATTGTTTGTAAAACTGTTGGGTTATATTGGGTTGTACCAGACCTGCTAAACTACATCCTAGAGGGCTAATTTTAGATTGTGCCCCAGCGGAGGAGAGGAAGGAAGGAAGCGGGGAGAGTGGGAGGGTGGCCGGCGAGGTGCCAATAGTGCGGAGGTGATGGAGGTGATGTGTACACTATGTGAGCTGCTTTAAGAGTCACGGGTCTGGACGGCACAAAGACGACACACCTTCCGGTACAGACGACCGAGAGCTTGAGACGGCCAAGAAATCCAAATACTACAGGCTGGAAGTCCGCCTGCTGGCCATGGCTACACACATAGACACACAAATAGACACACACAACCCAGATAGCCAGAGAGTGATCCGTGCTTGCAAGATGGACACACACATAGACACAAACACATGCACACACACCACCCAGACAGCCAGAGAGTGATCCATGCCTCAAGATGTGTTACTTGGTGCTGCCAACACCAGCGGGGCCAGCAGGCGGACCCGGTTTAAAGAGCACTGACTCCTCTGGCTCTGTGATCTGTGTGCAACAAACGTCCACATCTCATTCACTCAAGTCTTTCTAAACGTTGTTATACATTATGAAGGTTGTGTAAAGTATCTCCAATAAAATGAAATGCTAAATAAATTTGCACAGCTGGAGTCTTTCCTAACAAGTACAGGCTCACTCTCTTATCTTCCTTCACTGGTTATATATACTAGTTCACACAGTATTTCACAACTGCCATGATAATACATTTACAAGTGTGATATATTGCTGAAAAAAATATAGAGGACACATGACAATTCTGAAACTGAAATACTGAATTTATGTCACTGACGCAATAACCCAAGGGCAGATTTTAACCACAAAAACTATTTTAAATGTACCATATTATAAAAAATCATGAGCTGCAGTAAATAAATATTAAAAGGAAATATTTCAGTACTACTTATTATCTGTAATAGTCATAAAAGTTACTAATTCAACCTTATATCTTATCAAAAAGTCCATATTATAAAAAATCATGAGGTGCAGTAAATAAATATCAAAAAGAAATATTTCAGTACTACTTATTATCTGTAATAGTCATAAAAGTTACTAATTCAACCTTATATCTTATCAAAAAGTCAAAAACTAATCAAAAAATGTTCCTATGATGAAGAAAAAGAAAATATACAGTCATAAATATTTACTCCAAAAATATATTGTTCCAGTTTTCATATATTTAAGTCGATATACTGTAGTAATTATCGTGACAGGTCTAGTCTAGTGGGGGATTGTCACTACAACTGAGCACATTTGAACTAATATCAATTGGAATCATCTACTGAAGATAAAAATAAATGTATTTCCTCTCACTATTTTGTAAACTAATTTCTTGCCTACACTGCTTTTACCAACCTCCCACAGATACTCAGTTGGACCCTTGTTGTGATGGGCATAGCCAAAAGCCAATTAGACTTGTAATTAAAGATGCCAAGGCTTTTCTAAACAAAACAGAAGATATTTACGTTCTCTCTGCTGTTTCAAAAGTCAAATAGCACCTGGTTAGTGGTCAAGCTGGAAAAATACCATGCACTAAAAGAAATAAGATAATAAGACAGACACACAGACATACAACGCCTCCACAAACACACAACGTTGACACTGTGGTGAGGTAATGCTCGCTGTTCTCTTGTCCTCCAAGCACACTTCCTCTTCTGCACATAATAATTGCTGCCTGGCTGCCAGTCTGAGAGCCGGCTCTTGTTCATTAGTCGCTTTAAATATCAGACCCAGCATCACTTTTAAAGGCTTAATTTCCATGGCAGTCTCAACCCATTTTCCCCCAACCCTGCTGAATATGCTCCCCTTCTTATTTCTCTCAAAGGCATGACCCAAATAGATAAGTAATAATAAAAAAATGCCTTCATTTCGAGGGAGAAATTAGTGAGGGAGAGTGCGAGGCTTTGCAGCGCTGTGGTGGGAGGATGTGGGAACTGAAGTGACAGTGATGACGATGAAAGACAGCAGAAGCCATTTTCTTACAAAGTGGTGCAAAAAAAAAAAGAAAAAGAAAAAAAAAAGTCCGTTGCCATGGAGAGCCGCAAACAGTGATATTTCTTAAGGGGAAACTGGCCGCTTTGGGTGGCTCTTAATGATTGGCTCATTCTGATGCTGCTGCAGACACTGTAGCTTAAGGGAGATGGCTAGAATTACATGACTGCTGCTGCTTGGTGGGGACGCTACAGTGGGTTTAACTGAGCCATGAGAGAAAACACGAGGAAAAGGATTGTCAAGTAAACTGGAAAACTCAATATGAATCTGTTAATATAATAATACAGTTAATTAATTAATTACAATTGTTTAAAGGTGCACAGTGTAACTTTTCTGGTGGAGAGTCCATCCCCTGCTTGTGTCCATGGAGATATTACTGTTTTGCCTCGATTATTCCACAGTATGGAAATACACTTGGTAATCCCAATGGAGAAAGGTTAATGGTCAGATCTATGGAGGTTAATGATCAGATCTATGGAGAAGCAAGCCTGTGACATTAGCTTACAGCACCAAAGATAACGTAACATGTTCATGAACTATGTAACATTTCTAGTTGAGTATCTGCCACCTGCTCGTCTCCAAGGAGATGCCTGGAATATTCCGCAGTATGACAATGACCTTGTACATCTTCACAGACATAGACAAATATGACACCAATTTACAAGCCAGATCTGCGGGGATGTGGCCCCACTTACAGGAAACATGTTTTTCCAAGGTATTTCTTAAGCAATAAAAACATTTTTGTGTAACATTTCAGGCTAATCAATAACATTTCCATGGATGCAAGCAAATGGTGGAATCCAACCAGAAAAGTTACATAGAGCTTCTTTAACTTCTGTTAGATGCTTTCAGATTGACTTTTCCAGTTGCTGCTGCAGTGAGCGATATGCGTGTGTGCTCTCATTTGTGTGGTGCACATACCGTCACTTTGTCTAAATCAGCTTCAGAGGAGGTGGGGGACAAAGGGCTGATGGGGCTGAGGGAAGGGGAGCTTCCAACACTGGAGACGTACTCGGGATCAGGAACGTACAGGACCTGCAAACACAAGGAACCATGTATTTACACAGGCCAACGGGCAAACACACACACATACATGCAAACACCCATACACATATAGAGACATGTAGAGATAAAGGGCTATCTCTGACACACACACACACACACACACACACACACACACACACACACACACACACACACACACGCACACA
>KN505364.1:25546-35635 GCA_000787155.1 Scartelaos histophorus
TTCAAGGTAAATAACATAAAAGCACTGGTACAATCATAACATGCACAGGGCAAACAGAGAGGGAGAGTGATGATAATGGTGTGAAATGTAGTTTTATTTAGCTTAGATAACGACATAACAAGCATGTAAAAGCATGTTGTTTAGAGTTGAGAGATGTTTTTTTTTAATGATTTTTTGTTTTGTTTTGAGTAAATGTCAATTTAAAAGTATATATATTGTTTACGTTCAGGAAATGTGTATTGGCAGGAATCGATTCTTAAGAAAAAAAAAGTACATTTTTTTCTCATATTTCTAAGCCCTCTTCACATACTTTGAGTCAGTGTGTAATCAAAATATATTGTGTTTTTATCAATGGGCATAGCAGGCATAGAAGGCGCTGGGCCTGGGTCTGAGCTTGCTCAAGTGTTGCATTAATTGCATGCACACCTTAAAGCATGTTACGTATCTCACTATGTGATTCAATAGGGATACTGACAATGGCTTCGTATTCATTTCCAAGCAATTTACATCCATGTTAGACCTAAATGAAAAATGAAGTACAGCGCAGCCGTGCCATGCTGATATAAGACAATACTAAGGGCCTGTGCAATCTATAGGGACATTAATAACAGCCTTAATTAGACCTGCACAATATCTACAGCACGGACGAGAAATACAGGTCAACTGCATTAAAACCGCTAATGTGGTTAAGATGGAAACTAATGATTTTGTACCAGTAATAACCTTATACAGATTTGACCTGGTTTAATACTAGATAAAACATTAAAGGGTGTAGCTGCAGCTTCTGAAGTGGATTTTCAGAATTGTTTGCACAGAGAGAGAGAGACTGCCAATAGAACTGGCAAACGTGGCTCATCTCCAAGAGTAATTCAATGCCAGAAAATAGACAAATAACGTTGCATTTTCTTTTACATATCACAGCCCCATAGAGAACACTCAAGAAGGCAATTTAGTAAGAATTTCATATGATATAATTTCAAATGAATAATTACTACTCAAAAATCCTAATTAGTCCTCTCTATGCGACATGTTTCTCTTTTCCGTTGAACTGTTAACTTTGCCTGTTGACCTGTATGCATATGTCATAATATTATTTATATGGTATTTGAATAACAGATAAAACATGCTAACAACACAGTTAAAGTTTTGCTGACACAGATGTCAAATGTCCCTTTTATGCACTTATTTAGAAGTAAGATTTAATGATTAGTAAGTGTGGAGTATGTGAGCACAGACTGTTCCTTGTGTGTTTGTATTGTTGGTAGGACGGTTGTGCACACCTGGCCGGGCACCACTGCTCTGGAGAAAAGCTTGTTGAGCTGAACCAGCTCGTTGGGCGTGGTGTCAAACTTGAGTGCAATGCTGTTCAACGTGTCCCGCGATTCCACCTGGGCCACAAAATAAAAGAGGACACACACATCACACAACTGCTATAAACAGTACAGTTTATTATTATCATTTTCACTTAGAAAAGCAAAGCAAAGGTAAAGATACTGAGAGAAACACATTTAGCAAGAAAAAATGGCATGTTTTCTTATTCAGGATGTGCGTGTGGTCTAACAAGCGACTACGAGCATTAGATGGGCTACAGATTAGAGAGAAGACACAAGCACACACAACATGGCTGCTAGAGAAGACAAGGAGCCAGTATAAAATGATGAAGAAAAACAATAAAGCTTGAATTTTTCAGTTTGGGAGGATAGAGATGAGCAGCTTCATGGACAACCATTCAAACTCACATTTTGTCAGCTAGATCAAATCACCAAATTATTCTCTCTTCACTCAAATTGTCCTTAGCAGCTCAAGAGTTCAGCCCACAACCTATTCACTGAGAGGTACTGCAATTTCTACTTGATTGTGAAGGTATTTGAGTTTAGGGAAATATGCAAATAAGCCCAGTGAGCTGTGTAGGAGAATTGACTCCCATGGGACACAATTTGGTTGGCAAAAATGTGAAGTGACACATACGGTGCTTCAACATCAAGTAACTTCATCATCTGATAAAGACAACATGCTGTGGGCGGCTATTCATCTTCTCAACTAAAAGACAAACAATCATTTAATTTGCACTACTTTTCCAAGAAAGCCATTTGGGATCCATCAAAACGCAAGACTTAACAAACCCCAGGGGAACAATTCAGCAAATGAACAAAGCTTTGAAAGAATAATAAAAATACATGTTAATTAAATGTGGGCAATAAGGAAACAGATCAAGATACAAAAGCTGTGGATAAACACAACAATTACAAGGTCATTCCCTGTACATCAACTCAAAAAGGTATATAATTATACCATTTGAAAAGCAATTTACATTTACAGTAGCCCAAACACAAACAGTAGGCCAAGAAACTGCTCCTTGAGCTCAGCGGCCCCCTGAGTGTGGCACAGGTGCACTCGCCTTGTCTTTACCAGTTAACATCCATATAACACAGATCAGCTCCACACGTCTGAACTAGTTAAGCATCTAACAAGCCCAGAGGGAGTTTCCTGCACCCAAATAAGGGCGACAACCGTGACAAGAAGGAAGCACTTGTGAGAAATATGATGTAGAAGTGAAAGTGGGAGCGCCCAGGAGAGGACCTCAGAGGAGGAGAGAGGTTGACTCAGAGCTGGTGTAATTAGGACAGGATAATGGCGCTGTGTGTTTTAGTGCAGCTGTCCTGGGACATCTCTCTGCATGTTAGATATGAGAGTGCACTTTTGAGCCTATTCAAGCCTATTCAAGCTGAAGCAGTCCAGTAAAATACTTAGTAAGCTAACGGCCTGCTTGAGTAAGCACGCAGCAGTTAGAATGATCGTCTGCACAGTCCAGGTTGGTTTTCTTACATTAATTTGGAAACATGCCAAATAAACAAAATCCTGTTGGCAACACAGTCTGGACTCAGCCTTGCTAAAGATCAGGAGGCTGCCCCAGCAGCACTGAAGGACAGGTCCAATGCAAAGGACACATTTACCACATGGAAAAATAGGGATACACGATACCAATACGAGTATTGAATAACGGCACCAATAATGAAAAATTAGCTGGATCGAGTATTGTTCCTATGATATTGGTTCAGCCAATATCCTCAATGTAATAACATTATTTACTTGCCAAAAACATATCATAATGTATCATAACATTCAAATAGTTACTTGCGAGATAAATAACACAGTTAGATCAATTTGGTAGTAAGTTGACTGTGTTTAGATGAGAATAAAATGCCTTTTTCAATATCGGGTAACAACAGATGCCAAAAGCCAATGTATCGCATCAGAACTGAATTTTCCCCCATATTTTTGTGTGTAGCATTGATATTTGAATAAATACGTTTCATAAAAGGTCAATATTTGGTGGTGAAAGAAGCAGTTGCCGCAGAAACACTGCCACGTCTCTGTCAGCCCCAGTGAAATGTCTTCAGTGTCTCGAGTAAACAGATAATACACTAATGAAACCATCTTTGTGCATCTGTATCACACATTGGATCAAATGCTTTCCAGGAAGATATTTGCACAGTGCATAGCAGACACGCCGACAGCTCAGAGTCGAGCACAAGTTGACTAATAAAAAGGAGACAGAAAAACTTATGTCAGAGTGAAGCCAAGAGAAACAGTCACACAGAGAGAAACACAGACATAGTACATGTGTACTGTGGTTACATGGAGGATATGAAGTTCTGTGCCACTGAAATATGTCTTTAAAACAAGTTAGTATTAGCAACCATGGCCCCAAATACATGTGAAATGTTTTGAATTAAGCAGCATTATCTTTGCTGTCATAATGTTATGATTTAACTAGTGACTAATGAAATTAAACATAATTTAAAAGTATAATTTCTCCAGAATATCTTTACATAATATTTGCATCATGTATTTGTCATGTGTACTTTAAATTGGGTGGATTTCATATAAAGTTGGTGCAGGTAGTGGCTTAACAAACAAATATGTTTGTAAACATTTATTTTTTTATCTTCCCACCTCTAGTGATGTAATATAATGATTACCTCATGTATCCCCAGATCGTGATAATACTGTTTTGTTTCATTATGTATCACGTAACATATCAAATCATGAGGTACGCTGAGATCCCCAGCCCTAACCTCAACATTTTGTTAAGAAATAAATCACATTAAACCTTGTTGCTAAACTGAAGTGGTCAATCTTGTCACCACCTAAAATCTCAATCATGGCATAAAATGTAAACATATTTGTCTAACTTTAGATTGTACATGACATCTGCATATTATGGCTTCAGTTTGAGAGTTTTTGCTTGACAATTTAATTTGACTTTTTCTCTGTGCAACTACTAGTATACGTAGTGCTAAATTACAGACTTTACGTTTGGCCCCTAAAGCTGAATAATTATAACTAATAATACCTCTTCTAAATGTCCATGGATTTTGAAGAGATGAAAATATGATTAAAGATTGGGGCATAAACAAATTATCTTAAAATATTATCTTTTTAATGGCAAAGAACCCTGAATATGGCTAAGAGGACACTAAAACGCATAAAACGCACCTACATATATATGTACTAGCAGACAGACAAATGATCTAATCTCATCCTAAATTGCTGCATTGTCTGGCTTTAGGAAATGGAAAGAAAACCTTTAAATAAATGCCACCACAAAAGCAGTACAGTCTAATCAAATTGTTATGTCCAGACTCAGAGGTCAGGATTGTTGTAGATATATATTCAAAGGTGCTTGTTGGGATAATTCAATTGACTGCTACAACAAAATGTTAATTTGATCTTTTCTCTATTATGAAATGACATTAAAGGACATTCCTCATAAGGACAGTACAGTACCATGCCCTTTGTCAAACACACAGAAATATGGTTATGATCGAGCTTGTCTCACTAACTCGTAAATTTACCTGATATGTATATGTATGTGTATGGTATATGTATGGTATAGATATGTAAAAAAAATAGTATTACTAAAATACAGGTGGGGAAATTTTTTATTCTGGAACTGATTTATATATTTTAAATTTTACTTGAGGTCAATGCAACATCTTCTCCTAATTTACCTGAACTCTACACAGACCTGGGCATCTTGTTCTTGACAAACACCTAAATGTTTCTATTATAACCATCATGGCACTAGCAGCTGCACTAGGACACGTCTGCTGACAGCATCGAACACTGACATGATCCATCATCCCATCTCAGGAAGACCACCATGACCACCAGACATGCAGCGTGATAATAAATGTCCTGTCTCATATTGAGGAAGGACGACTCAAAACTCATCTGAAGGCCTGGTCACACTGTTCAACAAACAACTGACTAAACAATAGACCAGGTTTAGCCCAAGGATAAACAAGGGCTAAAGGGATCTAAAAAACTAAACAGAAAGCAGCAAAATTCAGCCCTGTGTCCTTAACATCCATGTTCAAACTCATTTTCACTCTACTAATCCCAAAAAAAATATTTCTTCTTCTTCTGTGCATTAACTTCTTGGGTTATTTTAAAGACAGTACAGTAGGAAATGAAGCACCTCCTACTGTACAGCCCCTCCGACCACCACAAATCACTCATGCAACCTCCCTATATAGACAAGGCAGGTCAAGTTTTGCCTATAGACACAACAACAGTGTGCACTAGAGGCACTGCTGCACCACTGCAACTCCTGGGACTTGGAGTAGGCTCTCATCCAAGTACTAAACGGGCCCAACCCTGCTTAGCTTTCTCAGACATTCACAAGGTGGTATGACTTCTTGAGATATTACGCTGAACTTCGTCATGTAGACATTACATATTGCTATTCCTCGTATTTCCAAAAGTGTTTTGCTTGCGTCCCACAGGAAACCGTGTGTGTGTGAGGTGGCTCATTGGCTCGGGCCTTTACTTCATGCAGCTCCAGGGCACAGCATTGATTCTCCCTCGGTGCTATTTGCAGCCGCCTCATCCATGAACTATTTATTTTTAGCTTTATAGCTCCTCTGTTGCCCAGCACAAAGGCAGAGCATGGGCCAGCTCCAGGTCTGCAGACAGAAGAGAGTACCTTTTAGTGCAGCACATATCATTAGCTGATCTATGTGTGTCTTTGATAGGAGCATATGGTTGTCGCCACAGGAAGCCATGGCATTAAGGTTATAAATAGTGACTCAGGGTGACAAGAAAACACTCAAATGTTGCCACGCTAAAACATAAACATAGAATTAAATGACATAAAATGGATTACTGTGAGCTGTAAGCCATGTTATAATGCTGTTACTCATCAGAAAAAGATCCCACTCGTTTGTTTCATTCACACATGTTTGAGAAATCCTCACTTATTAGTTTGTCTGCATCTCCAAAGCTCAAAATGCTCTGTTCCACCTTGTGATGTCATGAAGTGGTAATTTTCAAGTTAACATCTACCCTTAAAATATAATGAAGCATTTCCTGTATTACCAAATGACATTCACAAGGTGGACCAGAGTGTTTTGAGAGAAAAACTAAATATGCGTAAACATGTATGAATGAAACAAAATAGAACTCCAGGTATGTCCTGATGAGGAAACAACCTTATAACAAATAAAAAATAGCGTAACATGGGCCATTTAAACACTAGACAAACCAAATAGGATAATACACCACTGTGTTTGTGCAGACCCCAAGTTTGGACAAAAGGAGAGGTGTCAGAGTAAAACTGTGCACTTAAAGTTCTGTATTACTACACAACGATATACCCCTAAACTTTCATAACTACAAAAACTACACACTGCTGCAAAACGTACATAAACCACTTTTAGATTTCCAAATTTTATTAAGTAAAAATGCTTTATTACATTGTGAACATGTGAAAGAAAAGACATTGTGGTTTTATGGCTTATAAAGCAATAATAATCTTAATCATTTATTTTGGGCATCTCACTTGAAACAGTAGTGGGACATTGTACTTGGCCAAATCATGGAGTTGTAGCTATTGATCGTACAGTGAGACGAGGCTTCTCCAACTCAATTAGAGAGACAGAGGATAGGCCAATGCAGAAGTGATCCACTGGTGCAGACACGTTATTGACACATTGGCAGGAAAACAAGGAGAAAGGCCCATCACCATCAGGATCATAGCCGCTAATGACAAGTGCGCCTATATCTGCTTATCGCCAGGATCAATAAAACGCATTATTCATCCACAACTGGGGATGAATAATTAAGGGGAGAGTGATCAGAGGCCATCTTGGAAGTGACCGACATGTATCCACTGGATAACCTTGTAAAACAGGAAAAGGGAAATAAAAGGACATTTTTCACACTATGACAGAAAATACTTTTCAGTGTTTACATTTAAATGGTAAATGGTCAAATTTCAATAGTGCTTTTCCACCTTCAAGGCACAGAAGGCACTTTTAAACAAGGAACCACTCACCCATTCACACACACATTCACATGTCTTGGAGTGGATTTGATCGCACAACCAAAGCTGTTTATGTGGAGAAGGAAGTCACAAGCAGAGAATTACTGATGTAAGGACAGATATGTGGAAAAACCTCATGGCTTCATTAAATGATCTGATCACAACTCAAACACTGGAACATTTGAGCAAATCTACGGGCTCAACATGAAAGGTCGACATTATGTAAGAGCAGTTTTATTGTAGAACTACCTTTGGATGGCACAGTGTTCAAATAACACAATGAGCAATTCATGTATTGTAAAAAATGATCATTGACCCAGATTGAACATTTGGAAGGTTGGTGGTTCAATCTCTGCTCCATAACAGTGCAGATTTTTGTTCGTGTCCAAGCGCAAAACACCCAAGTTTCATTTACTAATTGTTTGGAATCCAGAGTAATCAAGTAATCAACTTGTTTTAGCAAGTTGGCTAAAACAGAATATCTGGAGCTGGATGGGTGTTAGAAATTTAAGGGCATTTAAGGTCAATGTGCTGAAATCTCTAATTTCATCTGTAATATTTTATAAAGAAGCAGTTCTTTACAAAATATTACAATTCAATGAAAAAAAATTACTCACAACTGCATTGCAATTTCACTACCTACTCATAAATAGCCTAGTCAAGGTTATCAGCTTCTAAAGTACAACAATTTTTACTCATCCAAAATATATAATATTGTGTTTTAAATTGTTAATCAATATGGCTCTGTCCTAATTTTTAATCATTCTCTAACCAATGGTTTAGCGTGTAAAGAATGAACAAACTCAAGAAACATAATCAACCCAATGCACTGTCTTACATAATCAAACCAGAAACATTTCCCGTACACAGTTTAATCAGCCATAAGGCCATATCTAAGAGCCTTCACTTTGTGTTTTTAAATGAACAATGAAACGCAGCCTTAGTGTGACAGTTTCCATGGAGACTTTGTGGTTACAAGCCCGATGGCATGTGCATTTTGAGCAGCCGACGACGACTGTTCTGATAAACGATGACCTAAAATTAGCTTTCCTTTATGTGACTGAAGGGGAAGTCACACTATAGGGCCTTCAGATCCAAACCTGGAATATCTACAACATTATTTGTAGGACATGGCCATAGTCAACAACTGAACTTTGACTAAACCAGAGATAGAAAAAGAGCATAAACTATGACAAAACTGAATAACCAACATTGGCGCTTAGTCCTGTCACAATAAATACTATGTCGATTTATCGTTCAAAATATGAAATCTGGAAGAATTCATTGGGGCTCATTATTTATTGTGTGCACATTTTGGGGAGATTGTGAGTATTTTTGGTGTAATTCAATAACATTTGACCTGACAAACTTGAATAAATAACTTCCATGGCATTATTGGGAAATAATACTCTCTGTTCTGTCTCTTTTAATGATACTGTCTATTTAAAAATGGTTTACTGAGACCATCCTGCTTCGTCAGTAGTTACAATATTATCATTTATCACAGTATATGTCTGTAGTGATAAGCAAAATTTGTTATGTTATGCTATTGTTTTTAGCCTAATTAATTCTTCGATAATTACCCACTGATCTCTCAACCCTTTCATATTGGAGCTGTTTAGGAAAGAACAATATAATGTTTCATAATTTCAAATAAATCATCCCAAAACACATCCACCATGAATTATACAGTCAGTAGAACAAGTTGTTTCTCTCTGTGGCCTTGACAGTGCTGATAGTATTATGGCTCTGAAACACAAACATGCAGAAAAAGAGATACTCCCCCTGACAGAGTCCTAAACCCAGGGGCTGCTGTGACGGAGATGTCACCTTGCTTGTTAACAAATGTGCAAATGTAAAACAAGTTGTGCCTTTACAAGCATCTTAATTACCACCTTTAACTAAGCTCCTTCTGTGAACTCACAAAGGTACAGGCTGTTTGGTACAGAGCGTGTCAGTGAATACATACTCTATATTAAAGGTGCATAATGGAACTTTTCTAGTGGAGAGTCTGTTATCTTGTCCGTTGTTATTGTTTTTCCTGGATTGTTCCGCAGTATGGCATTAAACATAGCTATCTCCATGGGGACAAACGGGTAAAGGCATTGGGTAAATTTTCAGATCTGTGGAAAGGATACCCTGCTCACAGTAAGAATGCATGTTTTACAAGGTTGATTTGAGCAATGAAAATACCTGTAATTTAAGGATACATTTAATCCCAAACTCTGGAACATTCACAACAAAGCATTAACATCTCCATGGATCCAAGCAGATAGTGAATTCAATTCAATTCAATTTATTTTTGTATAGCCCAACAGTTATCTCGGCGGGCTTCACAAAATTGTTAAATTAGCAAACAAAGATGTCAGAGAATGAAGCAGAATAAGAATTTAATTAATTAATCATTCAAAAATACAGAATGTCCAACAACAAGCAGGCAAATGGAGAATTGTCCCAGCATCTCCTGTCCTTAGACCCTCCTTCTTCGGCAAGGAAAAACTCGAAAAAAAACCCAGTGGGAAAAAACCGAGAAACCTCAGGGAGAACCACAGTGAAGGAGAGATCCACTCCCATGGACGGACAGACATAGACGACATAGGACGAATCTACTGCCAATAAGGTTGTAAATCTGTAGGCCAAAGCTATTGGCAGAAGGAAACTACTGATCTAACAGAGGACGAACAGATTAATCCAGGACATGAAGGACGGAGGGGTCCCTCCCTTAAAACCCCCCATTAGAAAAGTTCTGTAATGCACCT
>JACN01099732.1:0-18430 GCA_000787155.1 Scartelaos histophorus
TTTTTAGTATTTAGTATTTTTATTTTTTTTTATTTATTATCTGCCATGTCAACAGTTTGAGTTGTTGGGGCATTAAAAAAATAAATAAAGAAATACATTTTTTTTTGTAGAACTTTTTATTTTCTTTTTTTTTTTTAAAGGAAAAAACAAAAAGAGCCTAATTAAAAAAATAAATAAAGAAATACATTTTTTTTTGTAGAACTTTTTATTTTCTTTTTTTTTTTTAAAGGAAAAAACAAAAAGAGCCTAAATGACATGCCACTTTTCAAAAAAAAGTTCATATATTTTTTTTCCTTGCTGCTCAGCGCTTCCATAGTTTATTATGGATAAGAATAGATTGAAAAGCACAGATCTGTAAATAGACCTGGTGGCTTCACTTGGTCTTTATGGAGATGAGCACAGATGATGTTAATGCCATACTGCCAAACAGGCAAGGCAAAGCAATAACATCTGTAAATCAAGCGAAAGAACACAACAGTTATGACAAGATAAAGACGTATATTAGAATTTAAAGTTTATGTATTTTCATGGACAAAGCATTGCATAATGCACAATATCTGTTATTTTCAAAGGACAGACACGAAACAAAATCTTATCTGAAGGAGCGCTGCAAGAAACATGTGTTTTGTTACTTACAGACTTGCTCACAGTGGGAAAAGGAAGCACAACTTTTTCTCAAGTAAGAGCACTGTTACCTCAATACAAATATTACTCAAGCTGGAGTAAAAGTACTGTAGAGAAGTATAATTTCTTGAAAAAGTCACTCAAGTAAATGTAACTGAGTAAATGTAACCAAATCCGTTTTTTGTGAAAAGCTTGTAAGAATATTCAGGGGTTTGCTAATGAGGAACAGAAACAAGCCATATGTCCAAAATAAGCATGCAAATCCTGCCATGCTATTGCACTGCAGCACTAAAGCTGGTAAAGGGTCCATATTAGGCCTTTTTTTTCTCTTTCTTTTTTTTTAATAGTTTTTGTCACATTAATAACAAAATAAACATAAGACATAATAAAATATAAGACTAACACACATACCAAAAAAAAAAAAAAAAAACAACAACAAAAGAACAATACATTAAAAAAAAAAAAAGACTGGGTGGGTGGGGGTTGTGTGTAGTACAGAGTTTCTTAATACAGTGCATGTGTGTATTTACATTTTAGGGCTGTCAAATTTGCATTTACATATTTTCTGTTTTCTGTTGGGGTTTTTTAATGCCATTTTCTGATCTATGTTATAATGGTTCCTCATCACAAACAGACCTGGAGTTATGTTTTGTTTCATTCACACACATTTAAAACACAAACCCTACAGAAAACAATGTCCCAGGTTGTTATGTCATGTGGTAATCCTGGAAGTGCTCCTCTGTGTTTCTAAGCTCCACACACCTTCACTAGAATAGTTTTCATAATTTCAGCCCTAGATTTGCCAATCTCTACTCAACTAAAGTCAAAAGGCAAAACCGCTTCGTGACATCACAAGGTGGAACGGAGTATTTTGAGTTTTGGAGATGTAGACAGATGTATACAGGGTTTCTCAAACATGTGAATGAAACACAACTCCAAGTATGTTTTGAAGAAGAAACAACATTATGACATGACTAAAAGCTCATTTTAAAGTCTTATCAATTGAGTGTTCACCACCGTACACTCATATCCCTAATTTTCTGTCATGCCAAAACAGATTACAGTGTTTTGATTGGCCCGTTAAAAGGCTTATTTAATGTTGTTTCCTCATCATAAACAGACCTGGAGTTGTCATTTCATTCACACATGTTTAACACACTAACCCTGCATATTTAGCCCACATTTTTTCCTTCTGAAACTGTTGATTAGCTGAACATAACGGAACGCTACGGTGACACGTAGAAGAACAAAACTGGGACATTTTCTCATTTTTCTTAGATTTTGTCAGACTTATGCTGCATTTTATTGAATATAGTCGATAAATCTGAGTCAGCTCTCTCTCCCAACATTCATTGTAAATGTGTTCCATTGCAACTGTCTGGAAAATATGGAAGCCCAAGAAAGTTTAATGTTAATTTTGTTTAGCTTATGTAGTTAGCCTTTATCATGGCTCCAGCTAATAAACTGAATTTGTAAACTAACGTTAGCTGTCAGTGACTCAATTATGGCAGTTTGGCTCTTACATGTTCAGAAATCCATCCGACTCGGTCTTGCTCTCGACTAGCCCGAGTTTGTGTCTGGAACCCTGATTCGATTGACCGTTCGATTGCACTTTCTCGAGTTGGAGGTCGTTTTTTCCCCAAGTCCAGAGCACAATAGAATGCAGCATTATTACCGCAAACAGGGCCCGCCAGAAGTTGTAATCGCATCTTTTCAAACTTCTTCCTGGTTTAGAGCCTATACAGGAAGTGCTCTGCTCTTTTGTGTTTTTTAACTCCTTTATTAGAATCATTTGGATCACTTCAATCCTGGAATTAGCTGTATCTACTGAGGTAAATGTAGCTGTTAACTTGAAAACTACCACTACATGACATCACAAGGTGGAACAGAGCAATATTAAGTTACTACTCAAAATGTATGGCCGAAACAAAACAGGTCAACTCCAGGTCTGTTTTTTGGTGTGGTACCAACATTCTAACATATTTTGTGTAATCTAAGTCTAACTTGAGTAAAAGAGCTTCTAACAGATGAGTGCTTCCAGGTAACACAAAGAATGGATATCCGTACTAATGCAGACGTCCCTTTTGGCTTTGTTTCCGTCGGCGTGTGCGGTAAACTTCCACTATAGACTTGATTTAAGGGGTGATTTAAGGTGCCCTCATGGTAAATTTGTCAAAAGGAGGCAGCCTGCTCCTGTCTGCTCCTGTCAGCCCCGTACCCCCCGCCCCTGATGCCCCTTTCCCTCCCCTTCCACCAGCAGAATACAGCAGCTGCTCCGCACACTGTCCAAGAGGCTCCAGATTGTTCGCTTCATAAAGGGCCTCAGCTGCCGGAACAGTGCCGAGCGAGGAAGAGTGAGGGGGGAGTGCCTCAGACGTGCCTTCTCTTTTCTAATCTCTCTCTTATTCCTCAGGGCCCACAGTTCAGCCAGAGAGTATGCTAGTAACTTAAAGGTGCATTGTGTGACTTTTCTGGTGGAGGGCCTAATTATTGCTTTGTGCGGAGTGTTCCACCGTATGTCATTACACCCTGCTATCTCCATGGAGACCAAACCAGACCAGGTTAGAGGTCAGATCTGTGACATCTTTAAAGTGCAGATGACATGTTTTTCTAATTATTACTCATGTTTTGGTGGGATAGCACATGTGGGAAATATGTATTAAGTGATAGTTTGTGGAAAAAAGTTGAGAAGAGAAGTGCAAAAATTTGCCCCAAAGACATGAAAACATTGGGCAACATTCCTATTTGCTGTAGCTACCTGCATATGTCTGTCTTCCTATACACTCCACTGTTGCTATAAAGCAGCAGTATGAACCCTCTGGAGGTGGCACTTCACCTGTGCGATTCCATGGAAATACAAAACCATAAAACCATACCAAAGAATCTCCACAGACATAGACATGTTTTTTACCATAATGTGGAAAATTTTTGGCTCATCAAAGAACCAACATTTGCATTAGAACAAGCGGGAGAATGCAAGTCTGCTCAGAAAAGGATGCATGTTTTTCAGTGCAACATAATCAACTAATATGAAAAATAAACAACAAAAAACACCCTTTTATTTACCATTTTTACTTTTCAGCTAAAAAGTAACTTAGTGTAGTAATAATAAATGTAGACTATTTGGTGCATTAATTCCTTGTTTGTAATAAGCACAGCCTGTAGTGTGTGGCGATAACTCACTAAAGAACATGTGCACTAAAGTGAACCAGTGGGCGGAGGTGGGACGTGGACCCAGGGAAACTTTGCACCAATCAGCAGTGTTACTGTACTGCTCTGCTGACCAATGAGGAGAGGAGAAGCTCGCGTGTGTCCCGCCCCCCGCCAGCAGCCGGAGCAGGGCTATATAAAGAGTCCGACAGCACAGCGGACACAAACTGTCACTGAGCATGAGCGCGCATAGTAGTGCGTGTGGCACACAGACTCGGGCTACACGCTTCAAAAGGACTAAAAGTCAGTTTAAGAGCTCTTACAAAGTGCGTAGAACTTAAAGCGCAATGTTTTACCACTAATCAGGTAAGTTTGAGCAGAACAAGACGCGTCTGGATACTTTCTGTTTCTTCTATTTTATGAGATGAAATAAAGGAAGCTAACCTTTTTCTTTGGCTAACAAGCTAATGTTTTGCCAAAGTGCTTCCCATTACGCATCGCCTGCGGCTCTATCGTAAACTTTTTGTCGCTGCATAAGGAACTGCGGCCCGTTCCGGAGGATGTCTACTCCAAGCAACTCTCTCCAGCAGCCCCGGGTGAGGCGCAGCACTGCGGGCTCCCCGGGATCGTTCAACAACAGCAGCTGCCGGCTGCACCCCATGCGCGCCACCGTGCCCTATCAGCTCCTCTGCGGGGGTCAGGCCAGTCCCCCGCGGCTGCAGCCTGTCCCCGGGGGCGCCACGAACAGCAGGGGCTCCAGTCCCCCCTCCAGCCCGACGCTAAGCCCAGGAAACACACTGCCCAAGCAGCAGAGACTGTCCCCTGAAAACAAGGACTCCATCTGTCCTCCAGACTCTCCAGTGTCCAGAGGTAATACTGGACACTCTAATATCACTGTATACCACATGTCTATGCTGCACACACCAGACCTCCTTTATATAAGACACTGGCTGCAGACTTCAGTCCAAGGTAGGTCCTGCACATGTCAAACCCAGGCTCTCACGCAGATCCTCTCTTCTGTGGCCACTTTAATCTTCAAAATAATAAGTTGGTTCAAGCAATGGGAATGATTATAAGTGCAAGATCAAAATGTCCATTCCCCACTAATACAGTGTAATTGGCCTATTACTTTTCTTTCATACAGACCAGAAGAAGACTTGATAAACAGTGTGAGTTTACAGTGGTCTGACCCTCAGCCTCTTCATGAGGAGTTTAGTGGAGCAGTTGTTCAGATCCTTCATTCTGAACACTACTATAAAGTGAATGAATTACTCTTTGTATAAGGAATGCATGGGGAGAGTCTTTAGGACGCTCTGCCAAAGGTTGGTGGTTCAATCGCTACTTTCAGCAAACTCAACTGTTTTTGAGCAAGACTCTTTAACCTGCTAGTCATATCAGTGGCAGGGCAGAAAGTGCAGACTAGAATAGCTTTATGCAAGACACTGACTTATTATTTTGATACTTTTGTCATGTAATTATGTTAAACCTGTTTTGCCCCAGGATGAATATATTATAAAAGCAGATCTTGGGCTCAAAATAACACCCCTATGTGCTGTTTGCATCCAGTTATAAGAATTTATCAATCAATAACCTGGAAGTAATGATGATACACTGTTAGCATGCTAGTTGTTATTAGCAGTTGCATGGGTGAGGTTGTCAAGAACTGTCTGATAAGCAGAGTCACTTAGTCTAACTCTGATAAATGGATGTAATATTAATATTTGAATATTATACACTGTTTTTTTCCAGAAAAGCTTATCTACATTTTAACATTTATATTAGACTATATTGTAATAAAGTAGATATATTCTGCAAAATGGATTTTTCTGGGCTTTTAACCATGTTCTAGCTGTTTCTCTCACATTTACCCTCTCAAAGTTGCTTAAAGTAGCTTTTGAGGGTCAAAATAAGACCTCTGTGTGCTGTCTGTATCTAAATATAACAATGTATTTTTCAGTGAATAGTGCGTCATCATTACTCCTGGGTAATGATGATGCACTATTAGCATGCTAGTAGTTATAAGAAGTTGTGTGATACTCAAACTCTCTGGCCTGAAAGTTACGAATTTTTTTTTTAAACTCCTAGCAGTGAATAATGAGCTGGGATGGTAATGCTGGAAATGGATTAGAAAAGTGGGGAATAAGTTTGACCCTGAACTTTTTCATGTTTTACGAGCGTGCCCCCGGGTGCGATGCTCCGCTCTCCAGAGACTGTGATGTGGCTGCCTGCGACACAAAGGGCATCTGTCGTAAAAATCTGCCATAGCGCCACGCTCTCGGTTCACTGTGAAAAAAGATTACACAATATGAAGCACGACTTGAATCTGCACAGACAGAAACGACAAACAATACTGAAAGCGGCTCAGTATTGGTGCTTTTCAACTTCACAGATGGGCCAATGTAGATTTTTATTTTTATTTAATAAAAATTTTTGGAGCCCATCCGGAGACCGATATTTGCCAATACCGATTATATAGCTTTTAAAATCCATTGCAAGGATCATAACTTGAATTTAGTCTTTTCACTTCAAGTAAAGGTGCACTTTGTAACTTTTTGGTTGGGGGTCCGTCAATTGCTTGTTTCTATGGCTACGTCATTACCGTGCCTGGAATGTTCCACAGTATGGCATTAAACAACATAACATAAAATTTTTTTCAATTACGTGTGGTAATAAGTGTGTTTATTGCTCTAAAAACCAGGCATTTTGACTGTGAGCAGGGTCGCCTCTTCACAGATCTGACCTGTAACTTGGTCTGGTTTGGTCTCCATCAAGATAGAAAGGTTTAATGCCATACTGTGATACATTCCAGACAAAGCAATAACGTCTCCATGGATAAAAGTATCTAAAGTAACGGACCCTCCATCAGGAAAGCTACACAATGCAACTTTCAATAATAACGATATGGTTATTTTATGATTTTAGCCGATAAAAGGTTGAAAAAATTACTTCTATGACTCATCACTGATTTTTGTGGTTTAAGTCAGTGACTAAGAATAAATTTGAAATTACGCTGAAACTACATTGGCGAGCCCTCGGGTGATGACAGTTGCGTTTTGTATACCAAACATCATCTCTTGAGACATTGGATTTACAGAGACAATTCGAGCTCTGAAATGACGAGAACAAGTTTGGTAAAAATGTTTGGATTAAAAAAATTATTTGAAAACTACAGCTTATTATTATTAACAGACACTTTTTACCTTTTTTAATTTATTTGAGATGAACAATTCAAGAGCTGGAATCATCCAAATGATTCAAGTGATGGTGTACGGAATTTTAAAACTCAGTGGAGCACTTCCTGTATTGCCGCATCACATCACAAGGTGGAACAGTGTGTTTTCCGTTCAAAAGTAGAGCTTAGTCGAAATATACAGGGTTTGTTTGTGTGTGTTTGTTTGTGATAAGAAAACAACATAACATAGGTCAGAAAATGTGTAATATGGAGCCTTTAAAGTGGTGCTATGTAACTTTTTGGTCAGGATTCTGTTATGGAAGAAAATTAGTTTCATCAGATTTTGAATTTTAAATGCTGTTGTATTTTGTATCACTTTAATTTTTTTTTTTTACACTAAACCGTGTTTGAATGATTTTTATTTTAAATTTTAAACAATTCAGCACAAATATTTCCAAGCCCTCAGATTCAACAGTCAAAATTCAGAGTGTTAAATTCGAGGTGAAAAAAAAAATTCAGGAAAGATCCAAGAGGCCAAGGCAAATGTAATCAATCCAAGGTGATCTGGTCTAACTTTGTAATTAACAGAAAATGGTTTAGTGAAGCAATCTGATTAGTCAAAATTAGCCTCATCAAAACGTCATCCCTATTATTTCTTAAGTGTAAACCCCGCCCACAGATGAGAACTGCCAATAGGAAACAGCCTCTGTCCTCCTCACTCATAGGATTGATTGCTTCTGCCTTGGCATTTTGGATCTTTGCTGTGTTAAAAATGAGAATGAGAAATTCTCATTTAAAATTCAAAATCTATTAGACTACTGATAAGTTGTTAATTTGTTCTGTCACCTGCTTGTTTCTATGGAGATGTCACTGCTCTGCCTGGAATGTTCCACAGTATGAAGCTCTACTTAACTACTCTACTCACTATTTAAATACTTACTTACAAGGGGTTTTATTGGCCAAAAATACCCCCCAAAAAAGAGGCTTTCTGACCGTGAGGGGGTTATCTCTGCTAGGGCTGGGCCATATGGAGCAAAAAATATATCTCTATATTTTATATATATTTATATCTATCTGTAGGAAAAATAACCCCCCCAAAACTACTGCAAAAACAAAATGTTGAAGTGCAAAGAAGTTGTCAGTTCATATAGGAACGTGTAGAAAAGTCCTTCTACAACATTAAAAAACTAAATAAAAATCCCTGTATAAAAATAATTAACTGTAAAATAAAGGAAGAAATAAGCACCTTTAGCAGAGGAAATTCGGGAGGTTCCTTATTTTAATAGATCCATGTTCCAAACCAGTGGTGAGGAGGTTTCCCACAAGCCACTGTGCAGATCAAATCCAGCGTTTCCAAACACTATTGTACAAGTAATACTGCAGCAGATTCTTTATTTAAATCTTCAGCATAAATAAACATCATTAAACTTTACAACATGTAAATCCTGAAGACTACAGCGCTACATTGGTCCATTTGAGATTAGAATGTGTTTAATTCAGCTTTACACACATTTGTTGATGTTTCACAGAAACAAAACTTAAAACTGCATGGCTCATTTGCATAAGCTATTAGCATAAAAAAAATGCTATCAGAGCACAACGAGCTGTAAATGGTTGGAAAGGTTTGTGGTGCTAGAAGATTTGGTTAACACCAATTTTCGGCATTTAGAGATGAGTTCTGTGTCTTCCTGTTGAGGCGCCTCATGTTGAGACACACGAGAGGAAGAAAAGCGAGGAGGGCAGAACAGAGAAGGCAAAGAAGTGAAGCAGCCAAATCAGGATTAAATATAAGCATTATATCGATATATACGATATGTCAAAATCCATATCAAGTTTTAAAAATATCTCAGTATATTTGATATATTGATATATTGCACACCCCTAATCTCCAAGGATCTGACCTGTAACTTAGTTTGATATGATATCCATGAAGATATGGTAAAAAGCTTTAATGCCATACTGTGAAACATTCCAGACAAAGCAATAACATCTCCATGGAGAAAAGCATTTGATAGACCCTCCACCAGAAAAGTGACACACTGCACTTTTAAGTAACAAAATGGAGTACTTCTTCCACCACTGATCATAACAGGAAATAAACTCAAAAAATCAAATTTTCTGTACTAAATCAGTCTTGTAGCTGCTTTGGAGCCCCGTGTGCAGTCTCAGCCCGTGCTTCACATTCCTATGGCCTTTGAATGAGATGACCCCTAACCTTGACCAGTGTACCATGTAAGGCAGGGACCAAAGCCTCGCCGTGCAGCCCAGCAGACAGACTCCGGGCCTGGGCTCTGTCTCCCGGTGTTTGCCTAGCGCCTGCTCCCTGTTGGTTTTCCAGACCAGTGGAACCCCTCAGGTCTCCATCCTCTAACCCGGAGCGGCAGTGCATGTGTAGGGCTGAGGGAGGACTGTCTGATAAGAGCAGTCATTCAAAATAGTCTAAAGCTCTGAAAAATGGAGGCCTAAATCAACTTGAAAATATGATGCACTGTTTTTCCAGGAAGATACTAAAAATGACACCAAAAAAGCATATCTAGGTTTAAAGGTGTATGCTGTAACTTTTTGGATGGGGGGTCCCTCACCTGTTTGTTCCACAGTATGATATTAAACAGCTCTGTTACATTTATTCCATTGCAGGTGGTTTTATAGCTCAAAAACCCTTGGAAAGACAGGTATTCTGACTGTATTTACCTCTCCACAGATCTGACCTATAACTTGGCTGGTTTGGTCTCTATGAATATTAAAAGGTTTAATACTGTACTGTGAAACATTTCAGACAATATTATGTCCATAGAGAAAAAAAAACATTTGACGAACCCTTCACCAGAAAAGTTGCACAATACTCTTAACATTTTTATTAGAGTACATTGTATTAAAGCAAACCTATCCAACCAAATCAACTTTTCATGGGTTTTAGCAATGTTATAGTTGTTTCCTCTTCTCATTTACTCTCCAAGTTGTTTTCAGAGTGATTCATGCACGTTTGAGTAATCTTTATTCTCGTCTATTAAGACATCAGGGCTCTGATCAGCCCCTGTTTTCCAGATCTCCAGATTTTTGGCTAGTACCTCACTGGAAGATTGGAATATTGTGCTTGTTTTGCTTTAATGGGGGAACAGGAGAAAACTTGCCCAGACAAACTCCACACAAAGCTGTAGAACCAGTGACCTTCTTGCTGTAATAATTATCATATTTATTATGACAAGGGATAGGTCAATGAACAATAATACTGTTTATCGTGATAAAAAAGGAAGGTTCCGAATTGAAAGTGGGCATGGGTACGTTTCTGGCTCCATAGACTCTGGCTCCATTTCACTTTGTATTGAAATCTCTCTCTGTAACTGCTTTATCATTTTGGTCGCAAAATGTTCGTATTGACCTGCTCTACATGATCCTTGTGGTGTTTTGCCATTTTGTCCATTAATCAACATTTGAACATTAATAGCAGGCAAATCAGGTACCAGAGGTCTCTCCTGCTTGTGTTAAACAGGTTTGACTGACAGCGTTGCTAAGGAAGAGACGTTACCTTCAACATGCTCACTACATACTGGCTCTTTAGTTGCTACGATAATCCCAAATGACATCCAAACATGGAACTCCGCTCCAAATTCACCCCTATAAGTTGTGGCGTCGATGGGCTTCATTTGACTGCTGTGGGTGATGTCACACTCTTCTTTATACAGTCTGTGGTTCTAATGTAATCTAATGCTCAGTGGAACACTTGGCTAACGTCAGTAATGAACTTGGTTGTGGACTTCCCAGATCGTCCCTGTGACCTTTAAGTCCCAGTGCTGACATCACTCTCCGAACCCACACACACTCACATACACACACAGGCCTTACAGTCAATGGCCCTCTGTCTGCGGCTCCACTCTTCATTCAAGTGTGTGCGAGCCATCGCTCTGCACCCAGACTGCAGTGCACACATGTTTGTTTTAAAGCAAATGCAGATAACGTACCTGTTTTCACTGCACTCAACCGTTTCCAGGCCACAACTGTTGAGCTGTAAATCACCCACAGTTGTAATGAAAAGGAGTCATAAAGGGTGAAGCAATTTTCAACATAAAATTATAGCGCTATACCAATAACCGAAATATTGTCAAATGTCTCAATAATATTGCGGTCCATCACAGTATATCGCAATGCAAAACTGTTTGGGTAAGTTCATTGTTACGCTGGCTAAAAAACAACTAAGCACTTTTAAATCATAATTATTTGAATTAAGGCTTGTCAGCACAATAAAAAGGAAAATGTGTTAACCATAATTTTGTTAAATATTGCAATAAATATCCTACTATGAGATTTGGATATTGTTGCATCCTTAAAAAAATGGATAAAGATGGATGCTGTTTACAAGTGATGCTACAATATCCAAATCTCACTATATAATGCTGTCTTTTGTAGAAATGCTGAAAAACCTGACTAGCCTTTTGTGCTGTCACTCAGTATTGTCATTTCTTACACTTCTGCTTCGAAACAGTGCGTGAGCCTCAAAATGCTGTATTTCATCTTACAGCCACAGGTTTTTGTTATTTCGCCAAAACTATAGAAGAAATTAAGACCTGGCACCTGTCTTTTCACTGTGGATAATGCAGTATGATAATTGATAAATAGCGCGCCACAGTCTTGGTATTGAAATCCTCCGGAATAGTACCATAGCTTGTATAAAAAAGTGGACTAAGTGTTCAGCTCCAGTCAAATGAAGCTCATCTAGACTTGCCGTTGTCAGGTGAATTTGGAGGAGAGTTCCCTTTTAGGAAATGGAATTTATAAATGCAAGATAATGAAATAAAAACAGCAGGAACATGTAAAACTGATACACTGAACTGAATACAGACATTTTAAGACCAAAATGACGAGCCTGACAGCAGCTATGGAGAGTGTGGGGATGTTTTTTCAATACAAAATGAGCATAAGTCAGAGTTGATGGAGTGATTTAAAACATGCTTTCTGGGCTGGAGAGGATTTTACTCTATCTAGACATTTGAATGGATCCATGGATACTGTAGACCCCCATCCTCCAGAAAAGTTGCATAGTGCACCTTTATATGCAGGATTACTCTAAACAAAGTTATAGTTCAACATTATTAAAAAAAAAACAAACCCATGTCTGTAGAATCTCTATAAATGGTCCGTTCTGAGTCCTGCAGTCTTGTACATCCCCACAGGAAGCTGCTCGGCTATGGTTTACTGATCTGGACCACATGTTTGTTTTTACATTGGCTTCTCCTCTCCAGTCCATAAACCGCCCATGTACACTTCCACTGCCGGATCGAGGAAACTCCTGACTGAAGTCCAAGCGCTCCCAAATATTCCTTTCATATTCTAGCCCAAATCCTGTGCTCAGCCTGTAATCAGCAGACTGGTGCGTTTGATGTCAAGGCCTTGTTCACACACTTTTTTTCCCTCATCCGGGGGAGATTATTTTGATCCAAAGATTGTATATATAAATGGACAAGCTAACATGCTAGTGTTCCAAATGGGAAGTAACCATGGGCGTGCTTCCGGTTCCATCGAATTTGGTTCCAATTCACTTTGGATTAAAAAAAAGTTGCCTCTCTAACTGCTGCTGTCAGGCTCACTATTTTGGTCTTAAAATGTTCGTATTAACCCGCACGACATGATCCTGGTGTTGTTCTTTCATTGTTTTGTTCATAAATCAAGACATGAACATAAATGGCAGATAAATCAGGTTTGATTGACTGTTGCTAAGCGCCCCCTCCCTACTACTGGTTTAGCAGGGTGGCTCTGCAATTGACTTTCGGCAGCCTCACTGTTAGTGTCACTACTTCCTGCCCAATTGTGTCACTATGGTTTCTTTTCGGAGTCAGACTAAAAATAATAAATATTTAAAGTTCAGGGAGTGGACAGTGAGTTATGTTTAGATGATCCGCACGTTAAAGGGCCAATATTACACTATTTTCTGATCCATTGTATGTTAAAATGTTGTTTACTCATAACAAAACATCCCTGGAGTTGTTTCATTCACACATGTTTAACACACAAATCCTGGATATTTAGAGTCCTTTTCTCAAACAGAAAACACTTCCAGTTCCAACTTGTGATGTCATATGGTAAAACAGGAAGTGCTCACTAGAACCATTTAACCATAGTATCAAAATGATCAGTCATCTTCCCTGATTTTATTTGTTTGATTTGTTTAGATTTTGTATAATATCATTTCTTGTATTTAAGTTACTTTATCTCTGCTGTGTAAAGATATTTTCTCTCATTTATGCCATTATCTGTATGATGACCCCTTGAGTTATTTTATTTTATTGTTATTATTTTTTTTAAACATTTGGATGACTGTACTTTTTATTCAGTAAATATTTGCAAAGTTGCTGTTAACCTAAACTACCACATGACATCTCAACATGGAATAGAACATTTTGAGCTTGGGAGATGAAGAGAGACTAATAATAACTAATAAGGATAAATAACAGTACATAAGGTTTACTGAAACATGTGCAAATTTAACAAAACACTATTCCAGGTTTGTTTTTGATTGTTGTAACATGGTTTAAAGCTCACAAGAATCAATTTTGTGCTACAAATCAATTGCAATACCAGAAAAGAAGACCGGAAAATACCCACGCTCCCTTCTTGGCCTGTGTTAGTATTAATAGAAAAGTAGCAGTGTTCAAGTACCAATGGCAACTAGTCCAACTCATGACAGATTTAAGATAGAAATACTACAACTGTTTGAATAGATAACCCACGCACAATATTTCAGGCAAAGCAATAGCCTCAAGTGTGTGACAGACTCCCCTCCTCCACAAAAGTTGCATAGTACACCTTTAAAGTGCAGAGAGGACAAGAAAATACCCACACTCCCTTCTTGGATAAATATTGGTGTAAAAGTAGCAGCGTTCCTTTGTGTACCAGCAGAATACCTCGGGGCCTTTCGGAGAGTGGGGCTTTAGGCAGGAGCTCTGGGTGGGAATGCTTATGGATTCCACCAACAAAGAGAGGAGCCTCCAGAGATACTTTAGTCTGTACTTTTCAAGCCCGTTCACAGGAAATAAGCAATTTTAGATATACTCTGCCTTCGCTACAGGGGGAAATGAAAGCAGTTCTGAGTAATTCTACACTTCGAAATATAGCATACAGCATGGGAATATGGTCAACCCACTGTGACTACTGTAACTGTACACCTCGAAAATATATGTGATTCTGATTTAGACTTAATACATTTGGTTTTACAAGAATTAAACAAAACATGAAAATATATGTAATTCTGATTTGGTTTTACAAGAATTAAACAAAACAAAAAACGTCTAATTAGGCCTGTCACAATAATTACTTTGTTTCAACTTGTGGTTCAAGATTTGAAAAATTAGACTATCAATGGTACATTTTCATTGCACTATTGGGAAATTTGTGGATATTTTTTTGGCTTCATGATAATATCTGATGACTTACAAAATTGTACATTTTCTTTGCACTACTGGGACATTTGTGGATATTTTTAGGCTTCATGATAATATCTGATGACTTACATGACTCATTACAGATGCAAATTAAGTGCTATTATGAATACTAATATTTTTTGTGGTTTAAAAGTGCACTATTAAACTTTTTGGTTGGGTCTCCATCACTTGCTTGTTTTTATGGACATGCCATTGTTCTGCCTGTAATGTTCCACAGTATGACATTAAAATGGCTTTACCTTATTTATATTTAATTACAGGTGCTTTTATAGCTCAAAAATACCTAGGAAACAGAAAAAACAGGGATTTTGTCTGTAAGCGGGGCTGCCTCTCCACAGATCTGACCTGTAACATTGTCTTGTTTGGTTTCCATGATGGATAAAAAAGGCTAAATGCCACACTGTGAAACATTCCAGACAAAAACAATAACGTTTCCATGGAGACAAGCATTTGGCGGACCCTCCACCAGAAAAGTTACATAGTGCACCTTCAAATATCACTTGTCGTCTATTTATTTAATATATCGCACTTCAAATTTGAGATTTATGTTTCAATAATAAAATTCTGTTAAAAGCACACATTTTAAACCTATCCAGAAAACTAGACAAATGACAAACTAAAACAAGAACTTCAGAACATGTTTGCACAGACCTAAACTGCAGGGTTAGCGGGTTTTTTTTTGGGAGGGGGTTTTATGTTTTGTTTTTTTTCGCAGAATAAGGAGGAGTAGTTTAAAAATTGCAGTCTTTGCCATTTGCTAATTGCGTCCATTTAAACTGTTATTTCGATTTGATTATGATTCATTCTGCCGCCCTAAAAAAAACAGTACTATATGGACATACATATAAGTACTTTGGGATTTTTGTTCTTTGGGATCACTCATGTCTATTATTTGTGTAAGAAGAGAGTTTAATACCATATTATTGAATATTTTGGGTACTGTGAGTTGCTAACAATACCCTTTTAAACCAGGTTTAAACAAAGATTAAAGTAGATGTGAAACATGCTAACAACATGTGCCCAGAGTTGTTTCGTTTCATTCACACATGTTTAACACATATAAACCCTGCAGATTTTGGCTGAAACACTCTGTTCCAGCTTTTGATGTCATGTTGTAAAAGTGCTCACTAGAACCACTGGATAATTTCATGGAATTGCCAATCTCTACAGAACTAAAAGTAAGACGTGGCTGTTAAATTGTAAACTATCTTTTCATGACATCACAAGGTGGAACTGAGCATTTTGAGCTTTGGAGATGTACAGACTAATAAAAATGGTTACTCAATGAAACAAAACACAACTCCAGGTATGTTTTTAATGAGGAAACCACATCATAACAAGGTTTAAAGCGCACAAGAGTTCATTTTGTGTAATATAGGACATTTCAGTAACGCAATATTGGCTCTTTTTCATTCTTATGCAATAATACTTGTTTTTGCGTCTCATATAAGCTTCTGGGTTCCAAGCCATTCTGTGTGGAGTTTACATCTGTCTCTTCTCTGTCTGGGTGGGTTTCCTTTGTGTTCTCCAGTTTCCCCCATCAACGCAAAACACGAAATCATCCAGCTCAGGTCGTCACCTTTTAACTGTTTTATTTCACCATTTTGTCAGTGAATAAATTCCTATTCCTAATATGAAACTCTGCTCCAAATTCACTCCTTTTAACTACTAGCCTCACGAGCTTCATTTGACTGGAACCCAAAGCTGTGGGTGACGTCACACTCACTTCGTCCACTTCTTTACACAGTCTGTTTAATGCCATAGTTAGAAACATTCCTGGCAAAGCTATAATATCTCTACGGAGACAAGTAGGTGACGCATCCTCCGAAAGTGAAGTTAAGCTGCGGTCTTGGCATTTCATCCTTAACGGTGTCCAAAGCAGGCTCTTTAACACACACAAACTACGCACAAAACCCACTTTAGAGCAGGACTGATGAGTACGCACACACACACCCACACACTCTTCTGGGTTCATTGTACCTCTTGTTTATGACCCGTTTTGTAGCCGCTGTGTCTTTAAAAGGCCCTGTTCACGTCACATCCTCTCGCCTGCTCTTCTTCTCTTTGACCATTCCAATCAGACCCATTCTTAAGTCAAATGACCCTCTTTTAACTTGTTTTCAGGATAGTTAAAAGTCCTTCAGGTGTTAGAAGCGCTGTAGCTGATTTTACGGTCTTAAACTTACAAGGAAACCAGAACTAGTGAATTTTAAACAGTTTGTAATGGTCTAAAGTAGTTTCTCACTTATCTTATGCGTTTAGAGCATCCAAATTATCAGGGAATTAAAGGACTTTTCGCAATTTTCAGACTTGCCTGATCAGCCAGTCCCTTCTACATTCTGCTCAAGCGTGAAAAACCGCCATCCAAACATGAGAAGATCTGACCACAGTGGCTAATTTATATCTCAAATGCAGAAGATGTATTATTTATTTGAAAATTCTTGTAACTTTCAGAACAAAATAACTTGTCTTACCAGAAATAAGTCATAGTTTGGTGCTTTGGTTATTGATGAAAATCCACAGTGTTTCTCAGTCCTTTGTTGTTTTTTTTCTCCTTTTTTTCTTTGTTTTTAATGCAAACGGAGCATGCCTCTTTCTGATTGGTTAATCCGCTTGTCAATCATACCCTCTGAAATCAGATACAGGATTCGGCGTTTTTGTAACATCTTGTCAAAGCACGTGGTTCAGATAAATCAAAGACCAACGCAGAGTTTTGCCGTGACAGTAAAGCTGACTACAACTAGCATGCTAACCACACACTTCATGATTATCTGGCAATAAACAGTTTCATAATTGGATGCAGATAACGCGCATGAGATTTATTTATTTTATTTTTTTTAAAACTATAAACGACGGGTTAGCCATTTCCCTTTTATATGTACAGTCTATGAAACCATGGGAAAAAAATGGGTTCAGGGCCTTTTAAACTGCCATGTCAACAGCTTCCTGACTTATTGCAAAAGAAAGCATAATCGTGCCAAAATCTGTCATTGTGATTTTTTTAATGCGTGGCTCCAGGGCTGCGCAGTGTGGAGCTAATCACATGTATAAACGTGGGCGCAATTACCTCTCTATTCAATTATAAAAATGTGGTATTCCAAAATGCAATTAATTACCATATATTCAGACCGATAAGACTCGAAACCTGGAACTAAGCCACTTTTATGCAGTAGCTTTAAAAACAAATGGCAAGTAATTGTGATTTATGATTTTCACCCGCCTTAATGTGACGCCACAGAGGAAAAGAATCTGACTTGGACTTGAACTTAAACTTTATTGGTCCAGAAGCGAAATTATTTGGACACAGTAGCTCACACATTGCAATAAATTATAATAACAAAGTGAAACATAAATGATAATAATAAATTCTAAATAAGTAGCAAAATATAAAATAAGTAATACAAATATCTGTTACAAGAGATAGTAAGGAAAAAACTGCAAAAATATGATTGACAGGACATTGTGTTATCTGTTACATGAGGGTGAGTTGTTGTACAGTTGTAGGGAGTATTATCTGTTACATAAAGGGAGTTGTTGCACAGTTGTAGGGAGTATTATATGATTAGATTTAAGCCATAAAAAGTTGACTTAATCACTTCTATGCATACTAAGTACTTAAAGGCGCATTGTCTAACTTGGAAATACTAAGTACTTAAAGGCGCATTGTCTAACTTGGAATGTTCCACAGTGTTACATTAATCAGCTCTACCTTACATGTATTTGGTAACAGTGGTTGTATAGCTCAAAAATACCTAGAAAAACAGGCATTCTAACTGTGAGCGGGGTTCCCTCACCACAGATCTGACCCGTAACTTGGTCTTGCATGGTCTCCACGGAGATAGAAAGGTTTATAATGACATACTGTGAAACACTCCAGACAAGGCAATAACCAGAACAGTTACACAATGCACCTTTAAGTGTTGCATCCCATTTTTTTAACAATACTGTAGATTTAAAATAGTTTTTGTGGTTTAAATCTGCTTTTGGGTTATTGAGTCAGTCTCATAAACAAGTTTAAGTTTCCATATTATCGTTTATCATCTTTATTTAC
>KN505365.1:0-26282 GCA_000787155.1 Scartelaos histophorus
CAACAGAACAAGGCCGTGGTGGTTGTTATAAACATCCATCTTCTCTTGCCTTAATCCAGATGGGTCGCGAGGACAGCACACTGCCCATTACTCTGTGCACCTCACTAGTCCCTCCAGCAGTCCCTGATTGTAAGCTGCTCATAGGGTGTTGCATGGTTTTTGGTTGATGGGGGAAACCAGAGTACCCAGAGGAAACCCATCCAGAAACACATGCAAAACATGCAAACTCCACACAGAAAGGCCCGGGCGACCCGGGGATCAAACCCGTAACCTTCTTGCTGTGAGGCATGTGTTGCCACTCAGCCACCGTGCCGTATGTATGTTATAAACATACATACCAGAAAAAAACAAATAAACAAAAAACAGAGGCTTATTGACTTGTTGAATAGACCTAACCTTGTTTTTATTAATTATCTTTATGTATGTTTTGCTTGGCTTGACTTATTTTTTTTTTCTCAGTCCACTGAATTACAATCCCTTCACCACTTATTAGAAAGAAATGGCAATAAATGAACACTGTGCTGGGAAAAAGAAGATTTTGTGATAAGAAATGTATTTTCACATTTAGATTGGAAGTGGAAGTGTTCTAGACATAGCCCAA
This sequence comes from Scartelaos histophorus, assembly GCA_000787155.1. Classification (NCBI taxonomy): domain Eukaryota; kingdom Metazoa; phylum Chordata; class Actinopteri; order Gobiiformes; family Gobiidae; genus Scartelaos; species Scartelaos histophorus. The sequence goes on from KN505365.1 coordinate 602, forward strand.
GAGAAAATCTCAGGTTTAAAGTGAAGATTTTATCTCTAAGGAAATACAAGGGGAAGGATGCCACAGGGACTGCAAAGATGACTGTTGGCAGCCAATTTGTAGATTTGCAGAGGCAACAGTAAATTGAACTAAATTAAACTGAGACAGACATTAAAAGAGAGATATATTTAATTAGAGTTAGCACCGCTGTCATGCTCCCTTTGACAATGTGTTAGAAAGTGGCCTCACTAATGAGAAAAACACATGATACACACGGATCATTTCAATAAGCAACAAGACTAATGAATACAGGACAAAGGTAGAGTTTTATGCACTGGAATTCTTCTAGGAGAAATAACAGATTCGAGAAAATCAGATTTAGTGGTCTGATTATCCAATGGGAGAGACGGGAGATTATCCGAGTTATTTCATATAATACACATATCCATCTTTTCAGCACCACTAGGTCAAGTCAGATTTGTGGAGGGGTGACCAACCTCACAGTAAGAAAGCATGTTTTCTAAGACATTTTTGATTTAGAAAAAGGCTGGAAATACATGCCAGACAGGTTGAGTCATTTTGATAGCCACGCTATGGAGCATTCCATGCAAAGCAATAAAATCTCCTTGGAGACAAGAAGGTGCACGGCAAAGTATCTGTCAGAAAAGTAACATGGTGCATCTTTAAAGGGCCCATATTTTTCATGTGGTAATACTGGAAGTGCCCCACTGTGTTTTTCAACTCCATACACCATAACTAGAATCAATTTAATGATTTCAGTCCTGGAATTGCCGAGCTCTACTGAAATAAAGATAAAAGGTAACTTGAAAACTTCCACTTTATGACACTTTATGGTGGAACAGAACATTTTGAATTTTGGAGATGTAGACAGACTATGTATGAATGAAACAAAACACAACTCGAGGTTTGCTTTGAGGTCACAACATAATACAGCTTAAAGCTCACAAGAGTGGATCTTGTGTAATCACTTTTATTCTTTGGCTTTTAACACCACATGAGTTGTGTGGTCCTCTGTGTCTTTTATTTATGTAATTAGTTATTTTTATTTATTTTATTTTATCTTATCTTTTCAATGTATTTTATGGGTTTTATTTATTTATTGCTATCTTATGGTTTTGCTCTTATTTGATTTTACTGGTTTATTGTTTAGGACTAATTTAATCTGAGTGTTTATTTTATCATTATAATATTATTGTTGCTTTTAGTATGTACTTGTGCAGCACTTTGGAAACTGTTTATGAAATGTGCTATATAAATAAAGTGGATTGGAAGTTGACGGACAATGAAAGGATTTTATATGGTTTGATGAAGAATAAAACGCCATTTAGGCAACACGGTATGGGTTTGGAATAAATGACTATCAAGAATTATAAAAAAGTTGTTGCCGCCTTCATTGTGTACTGGAGAATCCATGTCTGAAATTACACTCATAACTTGGATACCCAGATCTAAAGGACTTGGAGTTGCTATGCTAATTCACACCTCTGTATCTTCGTAACATTATGTAATTTCATTGCTTCAAAGTGTTTTTCCTCCAATTGGGAAGTCAGAGGAGTGTGACAAGAGACTGGTGGTATTCATAATTGAACAGCTACACTGCCACATCAGAGTTCCCTGCGTAGCACCAGCCCTGAGATGAGAACAGATGAATGGCAGAACGCTAACCTGCAGCTCCTCTGAGACTGGCTGATTTAACAGGCTGTCAAAATGATACAATGTGAGAAACCAGTATAGAGCCGAAGAAAAGAGCTCAAATAGGCATAAAAGAGCTATTTAAATGTAAGGCTTACAATACGTCTCAATACGTCTCATTGTATTAAACTTCTGCTTCTGATCAAAGTGAAAGGTGCTGTACCTGATTTTTACTTTCTTCAAACCTGAAAAACAAATCTAGGTCATTTTCAATTGTTTTCAGTAGTCCAAAGTTATCCCTCGGATCCAAATTATTAAGAGACAATAGTTTATAAGTGCTTTTCAGAACTTTCAGAGGACAGTGTGGGGTTTTGTCATCACAGTAATGGTAACAACAACTATCAGGCTAATAGCGCAATTCCTAATTATCAGACAATAAAACCCTTAATAATTAGACGCAGACAGTGGACTTATTTTGACCCCAAGAGCTGTTTACACTATATATCTGTACTGGGACAAACTTTGATCAAATGCATGGGGAAAATCAGGTAAAGAAATCATGTGTAGCCAATTGACTTTGGGAATTAAAATATAAATATAAAAAACATAATAATCATAATATGGTACAGAAGAAAGTGTTCCAATCAAGTAGTTTAATCTTTTGTGTTTCTCAGCACTATCATGACCACATATTTGTCAAGGCCTTAAATTATAACCCTCCAACTGGAGGTCGGTACACAAGGATACTCAAGATACTGTGCACAGTTGTTGCTGTTGCTGTTGTTGTTGTGTCTCAAGGCGATACACTTCAGCCTTATTGCACAAAAGAATCTTCAGATGGCTTTCTTTTATTGACCTCATATCTGTAATCAGAATCACAATGACTTTTATTATTCGCCCAGAGAATATTCTTATGCAGACTACATTTTTATGCATGCTTAATTTTTTTTCTGTAAAAGGGAAGCTTCAGAGTCTTGACAGTGGTGCCACAAAGAACAGCTTTGAATGATGTGGGAAACACGCCTCAACAGGAACAGAATCTGCAGTGAATGTCATGAACATGAGTAAAGACACTGCATGGCCCTCAATAAAAGCAGCGCACTAATTACACTCTCTATTGATGCATTCAGCTGTCATCTGCACCTACTTCCCCGTCACCCAAAAAGCAGACACAACAGGACCGTTTACACCTGCAACAAGGTCCTCCAGAGACCATTAAACAAAACCATGTCCAAAATTAATCTGCATACTGTGATGTTTGGCCAAACAGTAAATCCAGTCATTTGAACATGTGTTTTATATATAGACACACACAGGTGGGCAACAGCAGAGTGTAGGGTTTGCAGGTTCTTAGTGTAGACTGGTGAGGGCGGACAAAACAGACAACAAAATGTTTTTGAAAAGCCACTAAGTGCTCATTAGTAGACTCGCAGTGGTTTGATATATTTTACCTGCAAATAGGACGGAGCAAAGTGTTTGCATTTAAATCAATCTTCAGACCACTTAGACCCTGAACTGATGGTTCTGCCTGATTACAATGTTTTCACAACTGTACAGTTCATCAACTTACAAACCAACTGTCACGACAAGGCCAGTCGAGAGTTGCCTGTCAGTATATTTTCATTTAACTTTTTTTTTATTTTTTTTTTTATTATTATTATTAACTATATTGTTGTTGAATAAAGGGTGAGTTAATACACTCTCTCTGTCCTCAATGGTTACTATTATGAAACATTAGTCGGTGTGGGAGTGATGTTTACATCTGGACCAGCAGGTGAATCCAGCTCATATTTTGCCTTGTGGGTTACTAAATTGCTAAAGGCCAGTAATAAGTAATACACATGACCTTTATGCCTGAACTATTTCATTCTAGAGAATTAGATTTCATCTGCATTTGAAATTACCTTCAAGCTAGTATCCTAAAACAAAGCTTGTCTGAGTAGTCACTGTGTTCCTCACAAGAAAGTTTCTCACTCATCATGACAATAATGACTAAAATGGACCAGAGCATCATCTCGCCTGTAATAGTATGCTCTCTGCTCAAGAGGGAGATGTTCATGCTCCAACCAATTGGAGGTTTTAGATCTGCTCACCATAGTCTGCAGGTGTCCAGGCTCTGAGACTCAGAGGACTATGAATTATAAATGTGTTAAGCGTGACAGATGCTGCACATTGGGGCAGAAGAAAAGTGATAAGTTATCTTAGCGGCAGGCGTAAAGATTAGAGGCAAATTATTGATTTGGTTAAGTTGACAGGTACACACACGACACCCAATGTGGAAGATGGTCGATTTCTTTTATGTTCACAACGAGTGAGCGCACATCACCCAGGAATCAGAGGTGTAAAAAAGACGAGCGCTATGGACAATTGTAAATAAATAAATAAAAGCAGTCATAAATACACTTTGGACGAAACGTTTGTCCTTCGGGAGTTACTACACGATAGCGCAATGGCAAAAAGGCAATCATGAGGAAAGCTCACTTTGATGTACAGACCACATCGAGAACTCATGGAGGAGCGTGGGAGACGCACAAGCTCAGAACTCGCATCTGTGTCAAGCTCCCACTCCCACATCCAGCCCGAGGTCTCCAATAAAAGAACTGAGTCCATTTTATGTGTTTATGATGGTTCAGAAAAAATAAGAGGGATTTAAAAGTAGGCTAAAACACAGGAAAAACCGCTGTGCAAATAACACGTAGGCTACAACAGAACAATTCCAAGAAAGATCAACAAGTAGGAAAGCCTGCTTTAATGTTTTATTACTTAGGGTATGCGTAAAAAGTGAATTGTTCATGACAAAGAGCACGTTTCATAGCAAAATATTTCAAAGGCAACTCAAATGAAAACAGATACAGAAAACAAAATATTGCTTACCTTTAACGCGGGACGGAGAAACCCATTTGAGCAACATGTGCGCTGGTAACCCGATGATCAGTGCGCGCTACAGCCGAACACACGCTCCGCTGGAAATGTTGAGCCGAAGCGCAGCTGCAGCTCCGCGCGGTGGGACGGGCTCACTGCACAGTGAGCATCTGTGAGGCGCACCTCCACGGGCTAAGAAGGAAGCTGCGAAGTAACCACGTCAATCTAATCAAGGCGCAAGTAACACAGCGACCATTTACCATGAGTGGCCTCATACATTTTTGTCCTTCTGTAGCCTTACTTTTAAGGAATCTAATCATTCGGCCTTTCCCCTAAAAGAGGTACACTTTAGAGAAAACAACAGGTGTTCCATTCAACAGAATTTCACTGTGTAACTTTTCTGATGGGGTTCTCTTCATACTCAACTAGATGTGATTCCTAAAAGGAAGCATAGTGCACCTTTAATAAAACGTGGTAAGCTCAGTTATGGTTCCATAAGCAGCTGCAGACCAGCACAAGGGGCAAAGCAGGCAAATCATTTTATATGGAAAAATATCAAAGCACAATTTAAAGTCTTTTAGCCAATACCTCCATCAAAAGTGATGAGGCCAGATGAAGTCATCTCTGTCATGATGATGTGCTTTGCCCTGTGCCCCAGTGCAGCTGGCTTTTGGTCCCTTTGGTTTTGTGGAGCAGAGGCAGTCTGCAGCTGACAGATCAGCGCAGGCCAGGGGACAATTAGGAACGCGTGGGAGAGACAGCTGGACCTGTTGCCAATTATTCTATGGCCAGGCAGGCTCGACGTACTGTAAGAGGAGCAAAATGTACATCTAATACTGCTCTTGTACTCTACTTATAAAAGGCGCCTTTTATTGTAGCAACAACACAAGCCACTGAAAATAACAGATGTTTATCATTTATTCAACATGTAACAAGAAGAGTAAAAGAAAAGTGTCCTTGTGTGAGCAGGTGATGTGGGCACAGGTGTCTTTAGAGTCCATTAAAGTAGTCCATGGTCAGTAGAATGACCATCTCAGCAGCATGCCCTGTAAGTGTTTGACCACGCTGTCTGAGGGCAGCATCAAGCTCATCTTCCCCTCATCCTCCAGCAGATGCTCAATGTAGCAGGATGAGCCCAGAAGGAGGTGCCCTGTGGCCTGCATGGAGAAGACTGTCCAGCGCAACGCCTCTCTGAAACACAAGGAAAAGGCTTCAGTAATGCACACAAACATTATCATTATACCATTTACATGGAAATCTGTAAAGACTGTTTTGTTGTTGTTATTTGTTTAGTTCCGTCTTTGTATTTTAGTGAATTCTGGCCATGCAGAGAGTCACATATAAAAGATAACAACAGGCATTTAATCCTGATCATGCACCTCAAAATAAACAGCAGGGATTACATAACATGCCAAAATTAATCCCACTATAATCAGCCTTTATTGTCATCTCTGAACGCCCCATTTCAGTTCTAACCTGCGGTTTGGTGCCACTTTACAAATGCATTAAATCAAAAGGAAGACTGTGGTAACTGTGGGACAGAATCCATTCAAAAGACACTATACTCACTTTAACAGTTTTTTAGCAGCATGGCAGCGCAGATCATAGGAGACAGAATAGGCCCCATACAATGTGGCCTTCACATTCAAACAGCCAATGAAGTCTTTTGGGTTGTTCTTGTAAAGGTCTAACGTGATCTTTGCCACATCTGTCCGGTCCTGCTCACACTTTCTGAGCTGATCCTGGGGGCTGCTCTGTACAGACAGAAATGGCGGAAAGGGGGGAAAACTTTAACAGAAGCAAAAGAATTGCCAAAAACACTAGCTTGACTATTGCTACTGTCTGTATTGACTACCAGGGTCACTAGTGATGAGAGACCGAAACAAAAGGATTCCTGTACATGTATCATTTTTTAAGGATTCTTTCTGTGTTCTTTCTGTTGTAATCAAAAGCAAGATATCAAGATTTTCTGTAGCCAGTATGAAATACACAAGTTACAAGCCTAGCCTGCGTACTAACTCCACCTAGTGGCAGAAAGTTGGAAACACACTCACCAAAAGTGGGCTCCACTTTTGTCCTTTGTCCAAAACCATGAGAACAGTGTTTATAGCCAAAGTCTGAAAGAAATCTTCTGTGTCAATTTCTGTCCCATCCTCGTCCAGCACCAGCGTACTCTCATATGAGACGGTCAGCGACTCTTTGGCCTGCACCAAGAATGTAGCCTGTGGTCACCAGCTGAACAAAACAAGAGCTTAAAAGTCCTATATTTTATCATTTCCTGATCTTTTTTTATTACCTCATCAAAAACACCAGGAGTTGTGTTTTGTTTCATTCATACATGTTCTTCTCTCTACCCACCTTGTGAACAAAACAACAAAAGGTAAAAAAGTATCTGTTAACTTGAAAAGTAATGCTTCATGACATCACAAGGTGGAAAAGAGCATTTTGAGCATTGGAGATGTAGACAGACTAATACTAAAACATGTGCGAATGAAACAAATTACAGCTCTGGGTATGTTTTTGAGGAGGTAACAACACTCTAACATGGCTTAAAGCTCAGAAGAGTAAATTTTGTTAATATAGGAGCTTTTAAAACAACCCTCTCTCTGTCCCTCTGTCACCTTGTGAAGCAGGTCCTCCAGCCCGTGTGCAGCGAGACCCTTCTTCAGACTGCGGTCCGCGTTGGTCACCCTGAATGGTTTGGGTCGTGGGGAAACTGTCAAACTCCTGACCACAAGAAGAAAAAAAAATTAGCTCTGACTTTATTGGTGAATTAGGCTGTTTAAATGACTTACTTGGATAGAGATGAAGGCGCAAGAAGGGTGATATACTTTGAAGCGTAATCCATTATGAAGTTGTCTACAATAAACACAATAAATGAACGCACTAAGATAAAAAAAAAAAAAAAAAGATATACAACAATAAATACCCTTAAATAATTCTGAAAATCCTATTAATTGGTCATTTTGTCATCCTGCCATTTGCTCAGAGTACTAGATCGGTCTGTCCACACGATCATAGAGCAGGCTCACTTTGTTTCCACATCTTGCACAACAGGTGAACTTTGTGCTCTGACTGTTGAGCTGCTTGTCATCTTTTATTGAGCAATCCCATATCAGTTCACCTACTGACTGTTCTGTGACTGCTTTACATTACAGCTGATCAGATAAAGAAATAGTGCCTATGAGATGGGTACACAAAAGGTGCATGCACATCCACTGGGGCAGTTTGCAGTGTGAAGCAACTGGGATGAAGATCAACTCCTACAAATCCGAGGCTAGAAAAAGGTGGCTTGCCCTCTCCAGGTGGGTGAGGAGTCTCTGCCTCAAGTGGAGGAGTTCAAGTATCTCTCGGCCTTTCTCATGAATGAGGGGGGGATGAAGTGTGAGATTGACAGGCGGATCGGTGCAGCGTCGGCAGTGATGCCGTCGCTGTATTTTGGTGGTTGTGGTGAAGAGGAAGCTGAGCCGAAAGGCAAAGCTCTGGTCAATCTATGTTCTTACCCTAACCTGTGGTCATGAGCTTTGGGTAAGATCGCAGATACTAAATAAGTTTTCTCTGCAGAGAGGATGAGGAGCTCAGAGTAGAGTCGCTGTTCCTCCACATCGAGAGCTGAGGCGGCTGAGGCGGCACAGGAATCTGTTCTGATGCCTCATGGCTGCCTCTCGCGAGAGGTGTTCTGGGCATGTCCCACAGTGAGGAGGCCCTGGGGAAGACTCAGAACATGCTGGAGGGACTATGTCTCTCAACTGGCCTGGGAACGCCTCGGGGATCCATCCGAGGAGCTGGAGGAAATGTCCGGGGTGAGGGAAGTCTGGAAGTCCCTGGTTAGACGGCTGCCCCCTCAACCCAGCCGTGGATAAGTGGAAGAAAATGGAGGGATGGGGTTTTGTTTTGTTGTTTCTTTGTACCAAGATCAAATGAGCTGTAGATGTTGAAACATTATTTTCATGAGTCACTCATGTTTGACATTATTGTACATTTCAGATTTTTTTTTTGAGGGGGAGTTCAGTATTATAATTTTTTCTTCAGCAATATGCTCAAAATTTGTTGTTGGGACAGGCATAGAAACAAAATAATTTATATAACCTACGTTAAAAGTTTGTTATGTTTTTTTATACATCATGTTGTATCATTTTATGTTTTTATTTAAACCATTTAAATCTCCTATATTACACAACATTGGCTCTTGTGTGAATGAAACTAAACATGATGAGTACATGTTTGAATAACCTTTCATATTAGTTTGTATCCATCTATAAAGGTCAAGATGCTCTGTTCCACCTTTGGATGTCATCACAACTATCTTTTACCTTTTGTTCTGTAGAGATGGGGAAATTCCTGGGCTGAAATTATCAAAATGATTCTAGTAAAGTTGTATGGGGTTTTAAAAAATACAGTGGAGCACTTCATGTATTACATGACATCACATGAAATAACTCGTAAATGGAAAACCACTTTTTACTTAAGTTACCAACACTTAATATTAATTTACTTAGGCGTATTATTTATTCTAATGATGAATTTTAGCTCTGTCTACTTCAAGAGTGGATTCATGAGGTCAGTAGATGAAAATAAGCAAAAATGTAAAAGAAGTCCAAAAGTTCAAGCCAGTTTACCTCTCCAAAGTTTCCAGCGCACCCAGCCTCACCACGAGACAATCACCCACAGGTGCGCCAGCGGGAGGGTGCGCTCCCAGAGACTGCGCTGCTTTAAGGTGTCATCTCAGGAAACACAAGATGATTCATTTTCTGTGTGGAAAGTTAACCTTGCACACAGTTTGTACACACACAATCACATGTCAATGTTTACGAACACGTCTATTTGAACATAGCCCACCTGACTAACGGAGGCCATCTAGTGGATAATTGGTCTATGTGCAGTCGTAATCTGTACCCAACTTTATACTACGCAAAAATCATAGAGTAATCTAGTGCATGTGTAGTAGGTTGGAAAATAGGCTCTATTTAAAGTTTTGTACAGAAACAGACACCCTCTCTATTTTTTTGTATTACTCCTAATTTGTCTTTTATTTTGTGTGCAATACACACTCCGACCAGTAGATGGTGGTCGCGCAACTGTGGGGTCTAGAGGAACACAGCGCAGGCGCAGCTCAGAATTAAAGTAGCTGTGGCCAAAGTAACGTGTTTCTCTCGTCTATCCACAGGTATGATTGAAAAGTTGTTTTATTTACTTAAACTTGATCCGATTATATTCATGTTCACTGTGTAATGATTTTGGACCGACTGTAAAAGTAGTTTAGTTGACGTTATTGATGTATTTTCGTACTGTTTTTCATGCAGTCTCACAGCACCTTTAGGCTACATAGTCTGACCCCAGCTTAGACCTACCCTGTGCAGCTTTCCCCCAGGGCTGGCGCCAGTATCACATGCTTATTACAAATCTGTTTTCTTGTTTTAATCGATGCCCATGCTCTGTGTCAAATTTACTACAAACCTTTTTTTTCTGTTTTAATTAAATAATTAATTAAATCAACTTCTTTTAAATCTGAAACCATTTAGTATCCCCTAATAAGTGCCGTATTTCCATGGGCACCACTTTTAATGACAAAGTAACATTTAAAAATTACTCTTCTTCAAAACAGTCAAAGATAAAAGAAATGATAAGTGAAATGCAAATCAGATTTTTTTTTATTTCACTCGCTTACATATAAGATAAACCACACCAGTGATATGTGATATCAGCATTCATCTTAAAATAGCTGCAACTTGTCAAATGAATCAAGTACGACAGAACAAAGGTCTGTAGAAAGGGTCTGTTGAATTCTCAGAGGTCAATATCCTGCTTGTGCCATCAAATCCCAGAGTGGTGACGCACGTTCATTTTGCCAAGACCTATTCTTTTGGGCCTTCATACATGATACAGAATAATGCATAACAGTTATCATTGCCAATAAATTAGGCTTGTGAGGAGAAAAAGAAATCAAATAAAATCAGAGTTGAACCAGATGTCACAAGTGGCTGTTACACATCACAGTTAACAGGTGCATCCCCAGGAATAGGCCCATAAATGTTAATGAATAAAGAATAAATGTAGAACAATCATACATTAAAATTCATAAAAACAGAAAATCCTAATAATTGTATCTTTGTCTGTATCTCATGTTTGGAATTAAGTCATGTATTGAGATAGGACCCCCTGCACAACGCCCTGTCGGCTCTGGAGAGCAGTGACAGTGACAGACGGATTCACCCTCACCGTGTGAAGGTTTGGCAGGTCTTTCTTTCCTGCTGCTGCCAGACTGTACAACCAACACTGTTAACTCTGAACGTGTCATTCAACCATATCTATGAGCAATACTGAAGACCATGTAGAACATCTCTGATATAATTCACCTAAGTCACTCTGCGGATATTTATCCTGTCTAATGCTCCTGTACATAAACATAGTCATATTACTGTAAATAACATAATATACTGAAGTCACTTTACTGAGATGTATTCTGTTCATATGCTGCACTGTTACTCTTATTGTACATAATAGAGTCTATTTTAAATAAATACATTTCAATTCAGTGTCAATGAATAACAGAACCAATGCAATTTTGTAACCTTTGTAACAGGTGACCTCCACAGACCAAACGCTAGCAATATGGGTGGTGTTTTGCCCATGGACACAACAATATGCTTTCGTTAGTTCAAATAGTCACATATTTTTTTCTAAACGTACTAGAATCTTGCTAAAAAGTTTGGCTGAACCAAAAAAAAAACACAATTTTAAAATTTAACCAAAACCATTTCACCTCCTTCTCCTGCCTATCCGAGCCATGAGCTGAGCATTGGCTGCTGCCTTAGTTCTCATGTCCTGGTTCTTGGCCAAGTCTATGAGCACATTGAGGATGCTGGTGGGCACGTCGAGGGACAGGGCAAAGCGTGATCCAAGCTGGGCTCTCTTGGGAGGCATTTGGGGAGGCAGGCGCGGGGCTCGGGGTTCTCGCAGTCTGCTCCGTTGCTCTGCCTGAAGCAAAGAGTTGAGTGCACCGCTGAGAGTGAGGACATTGACTGCCATTAGGTCTCCCTGTGCACCCTGGTCCAGACTCCTCTGGCTCTGCACCCGTCCGGACAACAGTAGTGCCAACCAGAGACACACAGCCACACTGGTCATGGTTGGATCTGAGAAGCGTTGGCACATAAGCACACAATGATCACAGACATTTAACTAAAACAGTAAATCTAGCTCAGATTTTGTTTGTGTGTGTTTCAGCATTAATGTATTATTTGGCATACATTAACCAGTCTTTCCTAAATAAAAATTTGTTTAACCTCTTGGCTAAAATTACTTCCAATAAAAAGTGAAGCTTTTGAACCCATAAAAGTATGAACTCTTTAGTGTTGGCCTCTACAATCTCTCAAATTGTAAATGGTAACACGCTATGCATAGAGAAACATCAGTTTTTTGTTTTTTTTTAAAATGCTCATTTCTGGTAATTAAATTCAATAAATAATGATTAAGAGTCCCTCCTGTGGGCTCACCACCTGCAGAGGGCTTCATAGGGTCTGGGTCTGGTGCACAGAGTAATGGGCAGCGTGCTGCCCCCGCGACCCAGCCGGATTAAGCGGGAGAAGACGGATGGATGGATGGATGGATGATTAAGAGTATAATAATGATACTCACAGTTGGAGACAGGTCTGTGTTGTGTCAAAGCTGGTCACTAATGGGGTGGATCTTCTTTATCTTGCAGACTCGTGTAGAGTTTTCAGTAGAGGAATGACTTGGGTCTTCTTCAGATGTTCAGTTGGACTTCAGGTCTTCTTGTACTCTGTGCTGATGGAGACTCTACGGTTTATCTTTACGTCTGTGGTCCCTCCTCTTGCTTCCTCATTTCCTCCCTACTCATTGGTCTCTGTCATCTTTTCTAAAAATAACATGATGATGATCACAATTGTTGTTGTTTTTTTCTTTAATGAATTGTAGTTTCTTGTTTTTGTTTGTAACAATGTTTCATCAGTGCTCATAAGTTCAATGATAAGTAATAAGCTGGACAGGCTGTTAATGTCAGTGTGATGTGGGAATTCCAAAAATTATTCTCTGTAACTGTAAAAGAATATTCAGACCCAATTTAGCACAGCAGATTTTTCTTAAATACTTATTTTTAAATCATTAAACCACACTTAAAGGTGCACTATAGGTTTTTGGTCAGGGGTCAGTCTCCTGCTTGTTTCGATGTATATTTGTTCTGCTACAACTTTCAACAGCTCTACCTCATATTTACTCAATTAAAGGTGTTTTAAAAAAAAAAAAAAAAAAAAAAAAAATTTAAAAAAAAAAGCAAAAAAAAAAAAAAAGCATGAAATCCCCTCTGGTTTGCTCCATGAAGATAGAATGGATGAATGTTGATACTGTGAAACATTCCAGGCAAAGCAATAACATTTCCATGAAGAAAAGCTTTTGATGGATCCTCCACCAGAAGAGTTACACTGTGTACCTTTAAGGAATTCTATTAAGAACCAAAGTTGAGCAATTTGCAAAGTTCTGTTTTGGGGTGGACGTCACCATTATTAAACTCAGTGTTCTAATTCTGTGAGCAGGATACTGAAACATCAATGCATTATGGAAAAAAAAGGTGCTTTATGACAAAACTTCTTATGCAACAAAGAAGAGAATGAGGCAGCATTAAAGAAAGCAAAGGGGGGTCAACCCAGGAGTGACATCAGGTCCAAGGAAACAATAAAACAAAGCTACACTCATTTCCTGACCCCCAGGCAGCCGATCAAGATATTAAACTCATCCAACTAATGACTGGACTAAACCACCTCACTACAACAGCTGAGGGCCCTAAGGCCAATGACCATCCTAGTTTCCCAGAGACACAAACAGGCCACCCAGACATCAGCAATGTATTATACACACATACCTGACATCTGAGATTCAACATTTGGATTCAACACATCAAGTTACTTCCAGTGTTGGAAAGAGAACTGAAAATGAATGTACTCAATCACAAGTGTGCAACCAAATTTGTATAAAAAAGTATAATATATGCAATTACAGGAATGTACTTGTTATGAAGTTATTTTACATCAGCTCACATAGAACAAACCTCAGAAGCCAATTCAATGTGTCAAACAATAATTTACACATATAAACTTTCAAAGAAGATTGAGAATCCACAAGTAACTGCCAGAATATTTTTTATTTTTGTGTGATTGACAGTTTCTGTATGTACAATAGTGGACAAACAATGTTACAGTCATAAATAAACTGTTCCTCCTATGGTAACTGGATAGGTGTATTGTGACATTTTGTTTCTGTCTTAGATTTATCTAAGGGCATACATGGATTTTAATTGACCAACTTCCTTTTGAAGATTGTCACAACTTTATTTATAGTTCCTAATCAATTTACCAGTGTTTCAAATAGAATTTTGGACTCGAGAAGAAGGAGGAAAACAGACTGAGCAAAACAATAAAACCTCTTAAAACCTAAGCCAGTACATAGCACTGCGAATTCTGTTGTAGTCTGGAACCTGTTCAACGGGACCTATAGGAGAAAACAAAATGCATGTTAAAAATAATCTCTGGCATTTAGGGAGATTTGGAATAACTTAAAACAACTCACCAACAGCGGCAATAGCTGGACACTTGTCATAGATATATTTGGTGCAGACATCACGTACCATTTTGGGGGTCACAGCCTTAAAAATAAGGATTTGGTTTAATCTCCCATAAAAGTGAATCTGTTTTTATTTTCCTCAAAAGACTTTCACATGTTTGAATCTTGTTCCTCTCGTCAGGTCCAGAGTCAGAGGTCTTCTAAGAGTTTTTATTTTATCCCCAAAAAATAATGGCCACTAAAGGCATCAACAACCTCCAATGTGCAAAGCTTAAGGAGAATCAATGTCTATGAAACTAGCTGATAAATTGTTAGTTAAATGAGGAACAGTAAATTAAAATAATAATAAAATAATGAGAAGACAACTTACATCAATTCGAGCGTCCCATTCAGCCAGAGGAATACGACGACCATAGTTAAGAATATGTCTGCCTATGTCATCACAAATTGGTGTTGTTCCTACAAATATGAAATTGAGCCTTTGATCATCATTTAATCATTATTTCCTTTGATTCAGCACAAGATAAAATGACAAACCATTTAGTTGTCCAACCAGACTGGCCTTGAGAGCGATCTTCCCCCTGGTTACATCACTCTCGGTCACTGTGGTGCACAAGTTCATCCTGTGAAAAAAAAAAAAAAAACACTGAAAAAACACTCTTAGCTTCCTCCACTCACTGCACCTCACTGCGCCATTATGTACTGACCAGGCATTCTGAGACCAGTGCATCATGTCTTCAACATGGTGCTTATCAGTCACAAAGTAGATGCCCAGCAGGCCAGTGTCACTGTAGGAAGAGTGGAAGGCCTGAAAGCTGTGACACAGGTTCTCCTCCACAGACAGTCGAGCGAGACGGCTGCTCAGATTCTGAACAGGACAAAAAATTATTAACTATACATAAAGACAGACAATGGCATTGGAATATTGCATCATGAATGCATAGATGCTTGATGTATTTTTGTGTAATTTCAAATGTCTTTTTAATTAGATTAGAGTCACGGTCTGATTATACTATAGAATTCTGTTCCTCTCGACAGGTCCAGAGTCAGCAGTGAGACCACTGACCCAGGTTTAAGAGAAGATGATTTACCCCTCAATAATGACCACCGAAGGCATCAAGAGCCTCCAGAGGGCAAAGCTTAAAGGGGACTGCTATAATGAAAAGCTAAAACAACAATAAACAAATAAAAATAACAACCTTTCCACCTCCATAGGTGAGGTCATAGCTGCCAATGATTGAATTAGCCACCATCAGAGTCACAATGTCTGGACTGGTAGCACTGGCACCTTCCACAGCAATAGCAACGTGAGCCAGAGGAAGAGCATCATCACGCATGCAAATCTACAAGAAAATTAGAGCAATGAAAAAAATGTTTTTAATCTCGTTTTATAGAGCAATTCAACAAACAATATTATTTTTATTATTTTTTTAATCAATTCCGCCATGTACACTGAACAAAAATATAAAGGTCCCATGTCAAATACTGAAGACACATGAATGGAGCCGCCCCGAGTGAGTATATACTGTCTTGTACTTTTACACAATGAATATTTGTCTTGATTTGTGCCTTCCACATTCAAGTCCATCTCTGTCATTGAGCATTTGCTCAGTGATGCAGTGAATCCACTCACTACATGAGTGTGGGATAAACAAAAGCAGCTAAAACAGAATGATTAGTGCTCAGGCACTCCTTATAGTGGGGACAATAAAAGGCCACCCCAAAATGTCCAATTTTGTCAAAAGTAATCATGCCTGAGATTTCTGGAGTCATGTGAGAACGTGCCATTGGCATCCACCCGAGTGGTCGCTGCACAGTTGAATGTTCACTGTTTTGGACTGGCCTGCATATTCACCGGACATGTCACTCATAGAGATTCTTTAGGATGTTCTGGATCAAGGCATCTGTGATCGTGTTCTGTTCCGGGGAATATGCAACAGCTCCATGTGGCCCTCCAGGAAGACTGGAATAACATCCCACAGGCCACCATAGACAACCTCATCAACTCCATGCGAAGACGATGTGTGGCTTTGAGAGACGCATTTGAAAAGTGAATTTCTCTACCCTGACCCCCACCACGTTCGACTGAATGCCACTCAATTTCAGATCCCACCACCAAGATGTAACGGACTGCTATCTGAACGTTAATCAATAATGAAATGAATTTTGGTGGATTTCATGTGCTGATAAACCATAATGGTAATAAAAGCTCAAAAGAGTGACATGGGGCATTTATATTTTTGTTCAGTGTACTAAATGGTTAGAAATCAAATTTAAACACCAAGGAACTAGCTGAAACAAAGCATCTTACCTCACTTCCACTAAATCTGCAAGGTGAAAGAACTGGAGCAGCGTCACCTTCATATTCGAATGATACTCCACTTAAGTGAGAATTTGCCAATCCAACAAGCTCCTCATGGCTTACTCCTGTAGTAAATTCAAACATTGATAAAATACCTAGAAAAGACATTCTGAAGGTTCACCAAGGATTAAGTGAACTCACCTCCAGCAGCAGCCAACACCATGCGTGGAGCTTTGTAATGGCTGTTAATGTAATCCACTAGGTCCTGGCGGGTCAGACTCCTGAGAAAATTCAAACATCTTATGAGTACAGAAAGTATAAAAGGAAATGTCCAGATTTAAGTGTGAGGTCAGTACCACATACCTGGCATTGGCTGAGGGCCCAAGTACACTGTGTCCCAAAGGAGTGCCCTGAAAGGCTGTAGCATGAAGTAAGTCCAAGCACACCTCCTGTAAGTTTCCTTCCACCTCCTCTAGCTCACGGAGCACTGTGATCCTCTGCTGCTCGATATCAGCCTCGTTGAGAGAGCAGCTCTGCACAACATCAGCCAGCAATTCCACCGCTACAGAAGGCAAAGATGACAAGTCAAGTTTTGATTACAAACATAAGGACGCTATTGGCCTTTTTCTGTATGAAATGTCAGAATATTCCTACCAATCGGCAAGTCTTTGGACAGTGTTTTCATGTAGTATGCAGTGTGCTCCCTGGAGGTATACGCACTCAGATGAGCTCCTATGGACTCGACCTTCTGCTCTAGTGCAGATTGTGAGTGTTTCTTGGTTCCCTATAATAACAGACATGTAAACAAAGTAGATATGGATAAATGGTAGATAAAGTAGTTTAGCATCTTACTTTGAAAGCCATGTGCTCCAAAAAAAATCCAGCTCCATTGTTTTTTTCACTCTCATAGCGACTGCCAGCACTAATCCACAGCCCCACCTGTTACAGAAACAAGTTGATGTAAGGGATTTCAAGACTCTAGGTCCTCAAGCTTCTACAATTCATACAGTGCAGGTGGCATGTCCTGTGTCCTCTGAAGCAATCCTCAGGCCATTGTCCAGTGCGGTCAGTTTGGTCTCAGGTGCACCAACCAGACTCTGTGCATAACTGACAGAGGTCTGTCCACGCCTCAAAGACAGAAGTATCGGCTACAGACGACAAAAAACAAGCATGTAGTAAATCATAAAATGCATTTAATTTAATAGTAGCATTTCTGAATACAAATATTGCATTGTGAATGAGAAAATTATAAGCAAGGGTACACTAAAGTCATATTGAGCTGGGAGAACTTAACAAAAATGACTTGAAGGTTTCAGCTAAGTTTTGGTGTTGCATTTCTACACTTATAAGAAAAACTGCTGTTACTAAACGTGCATTCACTGAGCTAACGCTAGTAACCTTTCACAACAAGAGGGCAAACGAGGACAAGTCTCAAATATAATGGCTGCTGACCTTGTGAACAACCTGACACAAATCCAACAGTGAGTATGTTACTTTAATAAACAATAACTAAACAAGAGACGACACGAAAAAAATCTATAATCTAGTTTTATCGTTGACCTTGTGTTTCAGGGAGGCTAGCTCAAGCCGGCTGACTATAGGCTCAAACTCTGTCGTCTGCATCTGAACCAGCGATTTATACAAGATCTTACACAAACACAGTACAGTCAAAGTAACCGAGAATAGGGACAACTAGAGGCAATACATACACTACGTGTTTTAGCGAGGACTCGACCCACAGTGCTCCCGACTCGGCACACGGACGCCGCCATTTCTGCTGCAGATTTTCTCCGAGGGGCTGACTTCCTCTGCAAGTCTTTCTCTGCGCACGTTTATCAGTGCCTGAAAACCATACGCCGCCTAGTGGATGTTGGGCGTTATTGTCCAGATAGTCTCTCTGGACAATAACTGGGCATAATAGCAAGTAATTCTACATATTACATTTTAAATCATGGAAGTTACTGTACCTCATTGTACAAGTTCAAATTGTCCTAATACTCGGTTATCTAAACACTGCTTGGTTCTTTCTATACCAACAAACCACTGATTGCACAGAAAAATGCTCATAACAGGCACTCCATTGCCAAATGGCCAGAGCTCTGAGATTGACCACAAAGACAGACAGCTATATAAAATAGCTAAATTCAGTATGTGTGTGTTTTGTAATTGCTTCTAACATTATACATTTTGAGGTACCGTGACTAGTGACTGTTAAAACCTTAAACTCAAAGATCTACTGTAATATCATGCACCACAAAAGCAAAGTCATTTTAACCGCTACAAAACGCTACAAAAATAAATGGATTTATTCTTCCACTTTGTCTGTAGCCCTGCGTTTTTTGCTTGTACTGGTCCTTTATCAAGTTGGAAGAAGCCATGGCACATAGATCTTTGTACCCTCTACAAGTAGGTTGATTCCCAGATATTGAGGAATTGTTACAGATGCCTAAAAATGAAAAAATCACCTTTAACTCAGACCTGCTTTAAATTCATTAGGTAAAAAGAACAATTTGAAAATTCCACGACCTGGCAGTAAATCATCTCCAAGTTTCTTGTATCTGCAGTGGGGTCTGCTCTTTGGTCCAGCACTACCCGTGATGTATCCTCCTGCACTGCCCAACAAAGATGAGTTGTAACGGGAGTGGATGGTGCCATGGTGGGACTGATGTTGATTTCTATTAACCATGGATGCGGGTCATAAAGTAAAAATTAATAAATAGTAAATATTTCGGTTAGAGCCAGTATAGAATTTATATACCTACCAAGAATAAAGTCAGCCCCGTAAAGCTCAAATGTGTTTTTGCGTGGCTGTATGATCTTGTGCTGTCAATAATGTGCAAATAACAGCATTCTTCTCCTCTGGGACTACCACAGTCTTCCACTGGTATTCTCTGCTCTGGCACTTGAGGAAAGCCCTGAGGTCATCATCAGACCACATGCTGTCTTTGGGGATAACTGGATGACAACACTCAGATGGTTTCAAATGTCTCTGGATAGAGTTATTGCAGAGGTGGTGATGCTGTACAATGTATATGCCTTTTTATTTATTTATTTTTGCCATTTGCTCTTACACTAATCCTTTCATCTCACATATCCATTGAGTGAAGAGAAAAGGGCTGCACCTTGTGTAGAACCACACAGTGAGAGGGTTCCAGTCAGTGACCAAGAAGCAAGAAGCACACATCAAATTTTGTTCCAAGCACCAGAAATGGCTTCTTGATGTATTTCTGTGCTACCCACCTGCTGTCCTTGATGATTGTTGGTTTACAATTGACTATCCTAAGGATACGTTCCAAACGCTTGGCACATAAAATACCGAAAGACAGAAGGAAGAAAACTGAAGTAAACTAAAAAGGATGTTTTTTGGGTTTTTTTTTTAATGAAGGACTATGCAACAACTGACGACATACTCCCAGATGGGAGACAAAAGCCAGTTTTCCCTAATGATAACATTATACTTTAACATGAAACATCCAAAAGGCAAATGCATACATGTTTAACATAGCTACTCTTGTTAGAATAATTGTGTATTTTATCCCATCTATACTCTAATCATATGTTAGAAATATCTGTGTCCTAATAACCTATTTTTGTTTGAACTGTGTACAGTTTGTTCTTCACTGGTTTCATCACTTGTTCCTGCACTTGTTTTGGGAACAAAAACAAAGATAATGTGGCATCTTCTCTCAGGCCAGAGAGAAACGGCAGCCTGAGTGCAGATGATGTACAAAGACAGCAACCAGACATTAATCATACAAAACTGTGTCATGTATAATCATATATGATGTCATCACTACATTAATCATACAAAACTGTGTCATGTATAATCATATATGATGTTATCACTAATTTTGAGAGTGATAACATCCATTGTAACTAGGGACCTTTCTAAATAAAAGTGAGGAGACGGCATTGGGCTTCAGGACGGATAGAGATTGTACCTGAAGTCACGCTCTCTGTTCGTTCTCCTCACGAGTAAAACTGATTAATTTCTTGTCTTTCTTCTTGTATTTTACAATGTTTAGGTGAGCTTAAACCTAACAACTCTCCATCTGTATTAAATAATATTGATACTTTGCAGTGACATCATGCTGGGGGTGTTGTACATCTATCCCTAATGGTGAAAGGTTTAGGAGTCACCATGGAGTTATAATGCACACAATAGCAAACACTGTCAAAAAAGTTTTAAGATTGTATTAAATTCACACAAAAATTGATTGTGTATGATTTTTCAATAAAAGTGGTGAGTGTGAAATAAATGTCCCTCTGGATCAGTAATATTTATCTATCTGCCTACTGAAAAACTCTCAGCTACTACTAACTAGCTTGTGACTGTAATTTTAACAGTACAAATCAGCTCACCTGTTGTAGTTATAGGTAATTCAGTTCTTTATGGGCTGATTGAGTTAAAATAAAACTCAGATTAAAATCTAACAAAGCCTCAGACAGAGCAGAACCTATAGTGATGTCTTCTGAACCCCAAAAATGTGTTAATTTAATATGAAAACAAACAAAACATTCAAAATGTGATACTATTGTACCACTGGACATGGGCCCAGGTTGATGATCCACATGTTGTCTGTGCCATCTATGTCTATCTGTGGACAAGCAGCTCTGAGCTTCTGCAGCATACAGTAGGACAGAAATCAAGTCGAGACCTTTTCATAAAAACATTGTAGAATTTTAAAATCCCATCCACAAAACAATATACTTACTGAAAAATACGGTAATAATTCTGAAGGAACGCTGCCCATAGCTCATCGGTGGGCTTTAATGTTGTCTCTCAACTGTCTACATCATTGTGTTCCAAGTTGCCCAGAAACCTTTCACATACTTTCAAAGTCAATCATCACAGAAAGCAACTGGGTTTGGGACAGCTTGGATTGTTCCCTGTTGTCTAAAGATATTTTTTATTCAAATTTAGTTCAGGTTCTGTGTGCATAGCTGACCATTTACCTTGCAGTGTTTGGTTGTTGTGACTGCTTTCCTCTTTCTGCAAAATGTATTTTAAAAGATTGAAGCAGGCAGTTTGTCTGTAGTCCTGTACAGACACACAATCTGGATTAATATCATTTACACAGACAGAGATCACTCCAAATCTTTCCAAGTATGCCATGATAAATGAGCTTGCATATCCTTGCTCTTGGGAAACACTGCACTGTAAACTCTCTCTTACCAATGAAAGCTTGCTTCTCATGCTCTACTCCCAGTCTGTAACAGCGAGGGAAGAAAGTGTCAAGGTTTTTGGGGACAAACCAAGGCAAGTTCCTCAAGTTCATGCACAAGCCCACCTGTTCAAAACAACAATCAGTTTTGATTGCTTGAACTCTGGCAACAATAAATACCACCAATAAAGTCTTACATAGAATGAATGCCAGTAAGAATAATTTTTTTGAAATGTAATTGTTTTAGAATTCGGGAACAACATAGACCTGAAGGCTTTTAAGAAAAGGGGAACAAATAAGGATGAGAACTTCGCACATCAATTCCTCAAAACGGGTGCGTTGGAGGAGAGAGAGCAACTCAAGAACATAAAGAGAAATCCCGCACATCGTCTTACTTGCAATTAGTGAAGATTTATTAGGACATGCAACGTTTGGGCACTAGGCCTTCATCAGACAAATAGAGAGTGAGAGCTCAGGTGGCGTCTTAAATAGGGTGTGGCGAGCACCCAAGGGTGGCAGGTCATAAAAGGCACAGTGAACCCAAAAAAACAACATAATTCAAAATACAACGACAATCATTAAGCGATATTAGTAATCATATTGCTAATAATAATAGAAAAATGATAAAAATACAAAAATACATAGAATGAATGTCAGTAAGAATAATTTTTTTGAAATGTAATTGTTTTAGAATTCGGGAACAACATAGACCTGAAGGCTTTTAAGAAAAGGGGAACAAAATTTACCTTTGTTGTGAAGCAGCCTTTCTTCTTGAAATGATTTGTGATTTGATCTTTCAGCAAGATTTCAGGGTTCCTTGGCATTTTTTTGATTTGTCCAATAAAAATAAACAATTTAATTTTGCAGCATGCAAGACTAGAAGATAAAAGACAATAGTGCAATTTCCAAACAGTCAGTTTGTCATGCCTTTGTTTACTTCTTGTTTGCTCACCATAAGTCTGCAGAGTGAGTCCTATTCTCTTTCATGTTTAACACTGTCTGAAAATAGATAATATGAATTTTACATCAAACAGTTAAAGCTGAAATGTTTTCTGAGTTGACCATCACTGTCGTTTTTATCAACATATAGTTTCTTGCTTGTATCTATAGATTCTGGGTTGAGGCTTGTACTGCTCAACCCATCCTCTGTCCTTCAGTGCTTTTCTGATGATGGGGTAGCTGCCCTGGACTGAGAAAACTTTATGTGTCTGAAAAATAGATATAGCTCAACCATTGTCATTTTTCTGTAGTATTTATTAATTTATTACCTTAACCGCATCATCCACTATTATTTTGGCCTGTTTCTGTCTTTCTGGATCAATATGAGGCAGCACAGATCTACCAGACATCTTTGTTTCTGAAGTTTGAGCATCAAAAATGAGAAATACAAAAAAATCAAATCACATGCAATGGACATAAGTAGGAAAGGTCATCATTTTACTTTGCTTGTTGTCTTCAGGACTTGATTGGTTCACAATTAAGACAAACTGCACAACAGAGACATTTTTGTAGGCTCCTGAAATTCTACCTGATGTAACCTTGTTCATTGGCCAATAAATTTATCAAAAAGGCATCAGTCTATCAATATAATGACTACCTAGTTTTTAAGCGTATAAAGAACCACTGTAGGCCTTTTTTCCACAAGAGAACAGCTGCATACAAAGGGCAAACCATGCAACCCTCTCACTGACACCTGGCACCTGTAAAGCAATTCAACTTTAATAGCTAGTCTAATGAAGGCCAACAATTGTGAATTCATGATTAATGCAGCACCAAGAAGCCTAACTGTTTGAATACACAAAAATGTAACAAACGACATGATTAATTATAATAAGCATTTAGCTGGTTCACTTGCTGTACAAACTGTTTGAAGACGGACCATGCCGAATTTCTAATTTTGCAAAAATACTCTAGACTAATTTTAACAAGTTAAAAATCAATTCAAAATGCCAAATGTAGCTTACCACCATAAATTCCCCTCTAGTTTCAACATCACTTTTAGGCCTGTAAACTTTGCCCTTTTCTCAAACACAGGTGAATGAATTTGCCTCCGACTCCAAAGCGCCTGTTAGCTGTTGCTATAGTAACTAGGTTACTCTGATCAGTCAGTCACTTTTCACACTTTCAGTAGGTGCGGTCAGAACTTAAGCAGAAATTCAAGATACGATATGCATACGAATATTATAATATAATTGCATTTATGCTTTGCTTCTTATAATAATAGATCCATTTGATTTGCCTCTTTGCTTTGCCTCTTATAATAACAGATTCATACGTTGACTCTTTAATAGGTCCATTTCCTTAGCGGAAGTTGCTGGTGACGCTAGCGGACGTCACATGGTCACGTGACTCCTCGAGCGCTGCCTGGGAGTGGGTCTATGAGAAACACTCGGAGCACTTTAGTTCCTGTAATATGCCAAAACACTTTACAGAAATACCGAATACGTCTGTGTGAAGTTTAGGTGCGGATTAAACGGTAAGACAAGACTAATAAGACTTAAGTAGAAAAAAACCGTCGCTTTAAACCTCTTAGCACGAGCTAATATGTGGGTATGACAGCCATTATTTTTGTTTACGTTATTTTCTGATAGGAAACTAAAGCTCTAAGTAAAACATGTGCGGAAGAACTGCCTGTACACTGGCCCCTGAGGAGATAAGCCGAGCATCTACGTACAGGGACAGAAGAGGACAGCGGAGACAACCTCGCTGGAGGGATGGAGATACTGACAGCTACCGCCCGTCCTACAACAAGAGCCCCCAGTCCAACAGTCCTGTGCTCCTGTCCCAAAGGCACTTCGATAAGGTATATAAGGAATTACTGACCGAAACCTGTCAAATCACTCATGCATTCTCCCTGTTATATTAGGTTAGGTTAGTATACTTCTGACTCTGAAACTTTACAAACGGTACCCACTCCTCTCACCTTATCCCTATTACCAGTTTCTGCATGAACTAAATCCGGTGTAATATGTGCCAAATCACCATGTTACTAATCCAAACAAATAAAGATAAAGTAGTCAGTGTGAAAGAAGTTACTGTGTTTCCCAAACAATACAACAAGTTTGTAATTGCTCATATTACCTCACCAAACTTAGACATTAAACAGAGTGATGTAATTTTTCTGTCCTGTATACTATCCTGTGTTATTAATGTCCTCGTAATTTGTCCTCAGAGTGCTCCATTTGACGAGTGTGTGTTGGCTTCAATGCGATGGGGCCTTATACCAAATTGGTTCAAAGAAAGTGACCCAAACAAAATGCAGTACAGCACCAACAACTGCCGCAGTGAGAGTATACTAGAAAAGAAAACATATAAGGTACTTGTACTTGTGAGTATTATAATTGTAAGTACACCAACTCTTGATTGCTTGGTTGTCTTCCCAAAGGATCCTCTGTTAAAAGGACAGCGCTGTGTCATACTTGCTGATGGATTTTATGAGTGGAAGCGACAAGCAAAAGAGAAGCAGCCTTTTTTCATCTACTTTCCTCAGAGTCCAGGGGTTGGAGTAAAGCGAGAAACTGAGGATGAAAGTGAGTCTTCGTCCTCAAATGACCAGGAAAGATCAAAGGAGAAAATAACAAATCAAGTTAAGGTTTGTGTCTGATATTTTATCAGATTTTCCGTGATTTTAGCCCTGTTGTAAATTTGGTTTAGTCCTGGGCTAGTCCAGGTTTTGTAGCTGGGGTGAACACACCCTTAATGGAGATCTGTCTGCATACTCTTGTTTTGTGCAGGACACAGAAACAAAGGCTGAGTGGACAGGCTGGCGATTACTTACTATGGCTGGTCTTTTTGACTGCTGGACACCCCGAACAGGTGGTGAACCCCTTTACACCTACACTGTGGTCACAGTGAATGCTTCATCCAATCTAGAAGGCATTCATGACAGGTTTGTTTTTACATTTAACTATGTGTGCCTTTTATCTCTTTTTAACGGCTGATTATTTTTACAGAATGCCAGCTATCCTTGATGGGGAGGAAGAAGTCAGAAAGTGGCTTGATTTTGGAGAGATAAAACCTCTGGATGCACTTAAACTCCTACAGTCTAAAAATATTTTGACTTATCACCCTGTGTCCTCACTAGTCAATAATTCCCGCAATAACACAGCCGAGTGCCTTCAGCCAGTGTGTCTTGAAACCAAAAAGG
>JACN01104550.1:0-15454 GCA_000787155.1 Scartelaos histophorus
ACATTCCAGGCAACATTTCCATGGAGAAAATCTGGTTGCACAGTTACACAACGCTCTTAATTTCTGAAATAATTGAATGGAATCATTTCTTGGACCACTACTTTATACTTCCACCTGAGTAATATCATTTTGCAGTAACGTTACTCTTACTTGCGTACAGTTTTGGCCGCTCTGCCGCCCCCGATAATGTGTCACCTTTCTGATCCTTTTACCTTCCGTGACCCCGGACATTAGCAGATGGACTTCTTACTCTCAATGGGCTGTGCAGTGTAATCAGATAAGTCTACTGCGGTGCGGAAATGACTGTGTAAGGTTACCGAGCTGTGTTATTTGGCCGCCTCACTGTTATTCTGCTCTTTGTAATGACGACACCCACTGGCTCTGGATCTGAAACTCACCCGCCACCTGCGCACCGTTTTAGAATCCGCACTCCTGCTACAGTGGAGAAATACAGTAGGCCGAATGTTCATTGTTCTCGTCGACCGCTGAGAAAATTACAAGTCTGCAATTATGCTTTAATACGTTACGCTAAAAAAGTACTTATCCAAACTGTAAAAATACCAGTGAATGTGTGCGTTGTTGAGGATGGAGTCTCCTGAAGTGGTTTTCACTTCGCACTTGCGCCTGGTCGCGGTTCATTAGTGGAGTTTGCAAAACAGTGTCAGAGTCTTATCGGAGTTTTGAAATATAATCAAGGCCCAGTCAGACGGAAAATATGGAAAATAATTTGTTCCATTAGATTTTGAATTTTAAATAACGCTAAACTTCTCACGTGGGATTTTTTAACTCTGAAAAAAGATGTCTGAGTGATTTTTTATTCTGACTTTTAGTTGCAGAAATTTTAAGCATACTTTTTCAATATGTTTTGAATTTAAATTGAAAAAAAATACCTGCAAATTACTAGCAAATATTTCCAAGTCCTCAAATTCAACAGTCAAAATTCAGAATATAAAATAAACTCTGTAAAAAGATGTCTGAGTTATTTTTATTCTGAATTTTAGTTGCGTAAATTTTAAACCTACTTTTTCCAATATGTTTTGAATTTATAATGAAAAATTTTACCTGCAAATTAGCAAATATTTTCAAGTCCCAAAATTCAGAATATAAAATCCAAAATGCCAAGACAGAAGCAATCGATCCTGTGAGCGAGGAGGACAGAGGCTGTTTCCTATTGGCCATTCTCATCTGTGGGCGGGGTTTACACTTAAGAAATAAAACAGACGAGGCTTTGAAGAGGCTAATTCTGACCAATCAGATCAGTTCACTCCACCACTTCCTGTTTGTTACTAAATTAGATTGGATCACTCTGCACCCGTTTTTTAGGCCTTGGTATTTTGGATCTTTGATGCTAATTTTTGTTCTTAAAATGCTGCTACCTGAATTTTGACTGAATTTGAGGGATTGAAAATATATCCTTTAGTTATTTAAGTATTTAAAAGGTGTATTTATTTAGTATTTATTTAAGTATTTATTTGAGTATTTAAAAGGTGATTTTTTTTTTTTTATATTGAATTTTAAACACTTGATGAAAATGAAAACTTAATATTTCAGCAACTAAAAGTCATAAAAGTCAATATGTTTTTTCAGAAATGAGAAATACAACGGCGTTTAAAATTCTAATTCTGATGAAACAACATCTTCCTTAGTGGTCAGTTTTACATCAGGTTCATTCTAATGTTTCTGCCGTGTGTCTTGAGCATCAACGCTACAGCCGGCAGATAACAGAAGTCAAAAATCTGAACTTTCGGTGAGTTTTGCCACGCGTCAACGGGTTTCAAGCGCCAAAATGTCGAGGCGTCCAACAGGAGGACATTTGGTGCATTTTTGACGCCGCGGTCTGAACTAAAATGAATTTGACTCGTTCTCCCTGCGTGTGCACGTGTTTTTCCTCCCGACTTTCCGCTTCCAACGTGCGCAATATGGCTCGAGATTGAATATTATAAAACTAAATTACAAGCAAAATCTGCATTGTAAAAACTCAGTAAGTTTATTTTTGGCCAAACTAAAAGCGTAATAACACTTTCTCTGCCTCCTGCTGTTACTTCTGACTTGGCCTCGCTCGAGATCTGGAGATGGCTTCTCACGCATGTGCCGCTCCAGCTTGGATGGGTCAAATGCCGGACAAATGTCCCTATAGGGGCTTTAAAGTGCACCCTCACTTATTATGATATTGGGAATTATATTACAAGACCCACTATCTGATTTCTTTCCATGTTTTTGAGCTAAACGTGGCCTCCCCTAGTACAGTTATATTAGATAAGCAACTGTTGAGGTCTGCACCCAATGAGAAAGTCTTTTATATTAATCAGGAAGTGCACATTAGCATGCTAGTTGTTAGCGAATATCCACTTTGGCATCGGAAAGTTGTGAAAAGTGCTTGCGGTAAATAATTAGCATGTTCGGAATGAGGGAATAACTTTGGAAACTGTTTTAAATGAAGCAGTTTTATTTTTAACACTTTTAAGACTTACAAAATTAGAAAGTAGTCAGCACTCTTTGATCAATTGCATAGATCGGCTCCTTAAAACCGCAGTGCATTTTTCAGTCACTAATCCGAAAATGACTGCATTTCAATGGCCAATCCGAGCATTTATTCATCCAATATAGAACGCCTATAACCCTCCTGATAAAACGGCAGAAAAGTTTTATAAATGAGGAAAAATAAAAGCTTGTCCTGTACGTGAGGGCGTGTTTATGATGCTATCTGTGCCTGATTATAGAGGCCTGCTGCGCTCACTCTCGCTGCAGCCTGCATGGGAACAGACTCACGCGTAATTAGACATTTAACGCCAAACGCCACCGAAATGGACCCGCCCTCCGCCACATCAGACGACCAGCTAGCTAAAAATGTCCGCGGGCCCCCCCATAGCCTAGCATCCAACCCGCTATGTGAACTTACTGTAAGCCACAAGCGCGTACAGCAATGCCGAGAAGCTCCAATCGCACCGAAACCGACTCTTGAGTGATGTACCACCGGCTATCATAAAGTTATATTTAACAATCAAAGGTCCGGGGTAAATTAGAAGTAGTTGTAGCGTCAAATTACATGTATCTTTTTCTGCAGATCGGACATCTTCAGAGCTCCGTGCAGCCCAGCGCAGGCCGTCATTATGTCTTTTCAGGAACGAGAAGAATAGGAGGTATTGTCCGCTGACTCTGCAGCTTGTGGTCCATGTCTCATCACCGACTCGTGGTTTCAGAGGCTTTGCTAACACTTTGCAATGAAAATGAATGAAGGGAAGAGTGATAGTACCATTTAAATAGTACTTTCTAGCAGCACTTTTCTCCTACACAACATTTTCATTGCAGTAACAGTACTTTTACTTGAATAAAAGTTGTGGTTCCTCTTCCCACTATGACAAAACCTTTATGTAAATAAGAAATGATTTGAGCATTTGTGTTTCTTGCAGCATTTTTTCATATTATTTCGTTTTAGTCATTTTTGCGGCCAGATTTTGAGCATTATTTAGTGTTTTGTCCTTCCGATTTTATATCCGCTTATAAATCAGATGTTACGTTCCAACAGTTGTTCTTTTAAGGTGCACTGTGTAACTTTTCTGGTTGAAAATCCACTACTGGCTTGTCTCCATGGAGATATTACTGTTTAGCCTCAATTATTCCCCAATAAAATACTTGGGAATCACAGTGGAAAGAGGTTAATGGTCAGATGTATGGAGAAGCAAGACCGCCATGGAAAGAGTTTGTGTTTTTAAGGTCTTTTTGAGCTGTAAAAAAGCTGTAATTGAACAAATGCTAAACAGATATGTTTAATGCCCTACTGTGGAACATTCCAGGTAAAGAAATAACAAAAAAAAAATGAAAACAAGCATGTAGTAGCCCTTCTACCTTATAAGTTACTCCGTGCACTCTTACTTGAGTAGTAGTTTTCCCATGTGCGTTTTTACTCTTAATTTCTTAGACCAAAACTGCTTTATGCTTCTATTTCAGTAATATTATTTAGAATTTGAATGTTGAGTGCAATATTTATCTACACAGCCCACCTCTGTCCATGTTTATTGTCAATTTAAAGGTCCAATAAAGTGCAAAAAATGACTTTCCTGAGCTTTTAACCAGCTTTAACGGAGATATACAAAATGCAAACTCAGCTTTTTAAAATCAGCTTTTCACTTTGTTGCAACAGTCTCTATTTTTAAAAGCATCCCAAGAAAAAAACGGAAGAATGGCCTAGTATAATTTAAACTGATTTATCAAAATATGTGTTAACACGGAGACTACGGTTGAGGTGTTATGGATCAAAGTTCTCAATAAAACATCTAGAGAAGCTGGTGCATACTTGGATAAACACTGTACGGTCCATTTACATTAGGATAGAGTTAGGGTTGGGCGGTTTGGTTATGGTGAGGCTTTTTGAACATAATTAGGATTCCTTCACTGTTGTTTCACCAGTCAAACAACCGTCCTTTAACTTTCTGGATGTGGCCTGTCACCCCCTCATTTTTATGGGATTAGAAAGTACTAATCAAATACTTGAAAACATTCCATCCCAACCTGCCCTACTGTGGAAGAAAACAGCTAAAGGAACAACATTTCCGTGGAAACAAGCCGGAGGAGACTTTCTATCATCAAGTTATATTTAACAATCAAAGGGCTCATCTCCGGCAAATTACATGTGTTTTTCTGCAGATCGGACATCTCCGGAGCTCAGGGTTGCTGCTTTTAAGACGTCATCGTGTCTTTTCAGGAACAAGAAGAATAGAGGGGAGTATTGTCTGCTGACTGTGCAGTTTGTGGTCCATGTTACTGAGACTGAAGTGTGGTTTAAGTTGGTTTGCTATCAATTTGCAATGGAAAAGAATAAACATGTGACGACAGGACAAGATGCATCTATGTAAGGGCCACGTTTGGGGTCAGATGTCATTTTAGGTTCAGAGTGGCTTTATAGTGTCATTGCAATCACATAAAAGTAGAAGGTTTTGTGCATCTTTTGGGTATATCTATGTCTAGCAAAAAAAATCTGCAAAAAATTATGAGTGTCTTGGATTTTTGTTAGGGAACATTTAATCGTATTTTAATTTTACTTTACTTTAAGAGTATTCCAGTATTTCATCTTTTTGTCCCAAAGTCTATCACACTTATGAATAAACTGTCATCTATTTATTTATCGATTTTTTTGATTTTTTTTTAAATTTTCAATATTGTTATTTTTAGTGTGATAAATTATTAAATTAATTAAATTATTTATGCAACAAAAAACATTCTGCATTGGAGCTCTGTAACACTTTATCTGTAATTGTGTTTTCATAGGTGTTGGTTTGTGTTTATTGTGGATGAATGAAATATGACATGTACGGCCAGGCTCTCAAATCTATAAAACAAATTCACCTACAGGTACAAATAAAACAACTAAACCTAAGAAATAAAGACCAGAGCCCTTGTAAAGAACCAAAGCACCTGTTTTTGAAAATCTTTTTGAAAATCTTTTAAATTTCTATAAACCCACTGAATTTACATTAGGTGCAAGCTCGGAGAGGCGTTCAAGTGCATGGGGTAAGAATGTTTCAGGCTTTTTGAGCTAATTTCGGATTCTTTTGCTAAGTGGTGGTTGTTTGGCTGTGCAGTTTGTGGTCCTCGCTGTTGAGACTAAAGCCTGGTATCAAATTGCAATGGAAATGAATGAATAAGTGACGACATGGCAAAATGTATTCATGTAAGGGCCTTGTCTGGGGTCAGCTGTATCATTTTGGGTTCAGAGTGCTGGAACCTTGTCATTACAATCACACAAATGTGGGTTTGATTCAAGGGAAAACAGCTCTGTCCTGTGGGTTTAATGTGTAGCAATAATTTGTGAAGGCCTATTGTGCTTGTGTCTGCTCTAGAATTAGAATCTATAAAACCCGTGGATCATTTTGTGATAATTTTGACTTTTTAAATCACAATATTCTAAACTTAATGAAAGAAACAATGTGCCCCAAACTGACATCAACATCATCACAGCAAAGGGCCATAAAGTTGTGGGCACCTCTACATAACACTGCTGAGTCACATGTATTACAGTTAAAGAAAATCATATTGTTGAAGTGGGTTAATACAGAGCAGAGGGCGAATGCTGGTGTAGGTGGAAATATGGGTTGATCACCAAAATGGCATCTTGAAATAATCGATTTAAAGATGAAGACATGTGTGAATCACTCCAGATACAACTTCAACTGAATAAAGACAAGGGGAAACAATTGTAACATGCCTAAAAGCTCTAAAAATATGATTTTGCATAATAGATCTGATTTAATGTTTGGGTGCCTAGAATTTTAGTTTTTGTATATTTAACTTAAAACCACTCCTATCTCCATTTGAGAATCTGCTTGTGAAAATCTTTAACATTTCTATGGCCCCACACAGGACCGTGTATTCTTTTAAATTACTGAGTTAAGCTTTAGGAGACATACAATATGTAAAATCAACTCAAAGCTTTTAACTTTGTTGTAACACTCACTACGTTTACATGCCCTGCAGAAAAAACAGGTAACTGGCCTAGTCCAGTTTAAACAGACTTTTCAAAATACATGTTGACTCAAAAACTATGATTAAAGTATTGAGAATCAAATCCCAATCCCAATAGATCCCAATAACACATTAGCATTTCTTTGCTATAATCTGTTATTTACATTTACACTGCAATGTCGTACATGCTCATTAATCTGCACTGTCCCTATTAAATAAAGAACAAATAAATAATAAAATAAAATAACATGTGGTCGGGTTACTGTGTACTTGGATACCTGCTGCATGTCCAGGCGTGGGCTGGGAGACGTGTTCAACTGTGGGATATGAATTTTTCAGGCTTTTTGAACTAATTTATGGCTCCTTTACTCCTTAAGAAGTCGTTGTTTCACCAGTTAAAGCAACATCTGTAACTTTCTGGAGGTGACACATCACCTGCACCATCCCATGAAATTAGAAAGTTAAACCCGCTCCATACCAACATGCCACACTGTGGAAGATTACTGCATTTCCATGGAAACCGGAGGAGACTTTCTATCATCAAGTTATATTTAACAATCAAAGGGCTCATCACCACTGGGGTAAATTAGAAGTTCATCGAGTCAAGTTTGTGAAATTACATATGTTTTTCTACAGACCGGATATCTCCAGAGCTCCATGTCGTTGCTTGTAAGTCGTCATTATGTCCTTTCACGGACAAGAAGAATAGGAGGTATTGTCTGCTGACTGTGCAGTTTGCGGTCCTCGCTGTTGAGACTAAAGCCTGGTTTCAGATGGTTTGCTATCAATTTGCAATGGAAATGAATGAATATGTGACGACAGAGCAATATTTAGACATGTAACGGCCATGTCAGGGGTCAACTGTTTTGGGCTCAGAGTGGTTGGACCCTGTCATTAAGCGTAGATGCAAAAGTACAAGGTTGGAAGGTTGTCAAAGTTTGTTGTTAATTTCAAGGTCCAATAACATGAGAGAGAGAGAGGTCTTTTAACAGCGCTATAAAGGTACACCATGTACTTTTATAGTTACTGCACAATATACCCAAAAGACAGAGCTGTTTTCCCTTGGAAAGAACCAACTCCAATCTCCAGCTGTTTATTTTTGAAAATCTTTTAGAAAAGTAGATAGGCCTTCACCGGCCTGTCTACCTTTGCACCAACAATACCTAGTTTGGTAACTTTGGGAAGTGGTTGGCAGTGTAAATATCAGTTGGGTAAGTTTTGGTTACTGGCTGGTTGGGTTATGGGTGAGTCCAGATCCAGTATCGCTTTGTATTTTTATGCAGAGAGATGCCAGTTTGGTCAGCACTCCCTTCATCAGCCTGATTCAGACAGTACTCTCCCATCACATGTGTTTATTTCAGTAACTCATGTGAAACAAAGCTCACATGGCCCTGACAAATATACATTCTTTAACCTCAGATGAAAATCTATGCAGAAATCTATGTTTTTCAGTCTTTTAAAAAAGTGTGTATTCTGGGTCTCAGCAAGCATTTTGATAGTGTACTGATTTCTTCATATCCACATACGACAGATATTTGTCAGTACTGTAGAACATTGTGTCGTGTACAGCTGTGTTATAATTACAGTGGCAGTCCAGTACCTCCCTTTTCTGTAATCTTGTGGACAAACCCTACAGATCCACATATAGACCTGTCTGTGGTCAGGGCTCTGAATCAGGCCCAAATCAAACGCTCATTGTCCAAACAGGAGCCCTATAACCTAACAGTGTATAACAATGTATAACAGTGTATAACAGTGTACATGTTTGTGTACGCTCCACATGCTCCCTGATGAAGATCGCCATGGTAACAGCCGCTGTGCGTAAACGCGGCTTTCGACTATAAAACCAGGGAAAGTACGAGTGTTCCAGACCTGAGGCTATAGAACAATGTAAATATTTCAGATCTAAAGTGCCAATTTTCTGCATTTTTCAGGCTTTTCAAACTAATTTTGGAATCTGTTGTGTTTGGTTTCACCAGTAAAAGTATCACTGTTGAGACTTTGCACTGACATTTCACAGCTGGATAAACTGCATCTATGTCTATGGCAAATGTTCAGCAGTTACCATAATGACACAATGCACACAGGCAAACAGCGAAAAAAGTTTTAAGATGCTTGCGAATATTATTTGAGAGGGACTTGTTTAACAGCTATAAACAGACAGAGCAGTGTCTACAGTTAGCATCACACACCCAGGGACTGTTGATGACATCAGCTGCAAAGTATCAGCTGAGTTATGTGTTGAGCTTTAAATGTTAGCACTGGAACAACACTACAAGAGTTTGAGTGGCTAACAGCACGCAGAAGAGCTCGGGTGCGACTGCTGAGCTGGGTGAGGAGTTTCCCGGTTCCAGTCTTATCTAAAAATGCCCAAATTTTTACCACATTCGGTTGAAAATGGGACTAGAATTAAACAAGGAGTTCCACATTTTCCACATTACACAGACATGTTTAGAAGTGCAGAGCAAACATGCAAGAGGGTGGGGGGTACACATTCCACACTTAAAAGGCTCTAAATACCATGTTCTGTACGCACCCCATGGAAAACCCAAGCACCCGTGGAGACCCTTCAAGAAAATATGTCTGGAGCCACCTCAAAGCACCCACATAGGTAAATTCCTTATGCTAAAGATGCACTATGTAACTTTTCTGGAGGAGGGTTTGCTATCTGCTTGTCTCCATGGAGATGTGGAGATGATACTTTACCTGGAACATTCCACAGTGTGACATATCTAGACTACGTATCATCACAGTTGTTTTTATTGCTATAAAGCAAAGTGTGGATCGCCTCTCCATAGATGGGACCTGTAACTTTGCATGACGGTATCTCCATGGTGACAGATAAGTTTAAAGGGCCCGACACAAACAGACCTACAGATGTGTTTTGTTTCATTCACACATGTTTAACACACAAATCCTGCATAATTAGGCTGAGTTCTTCTCTCAAACAGGAGATATTCTGTTCCACCTTGTGATGTCATGTGGTGATACAGGAAGTGCTCAACTGTGTTTTAGATAAATGGTCACTTTTTTATACACCGTTTTTCCACCTTCAAGACACTCACAACAAGGAACCGCTCAGGCATTCAAACACCAGTGTACGCAGACACTAGGCCCAAGGTGGGTTAAGTGTCTTGCACAAGGACACAAAAACAGCATTCATCTGTGGGAGCTGAAATCACATCAGCCAACCTGTGGGTCACTCAACCAGTAATGTTTTTTTTTTATCAACAAACAGTCTTACCAACTGAACAACTGCTTTTAACTTTAATACTCCATGCGCCTTCACTAGATTCAGTTGGATAATTTTAGCCCCGGAAATGCCAGTCTCCACTAAACTAAAGTTTAAATGTAGCTACCATGACATGACATGTCAAGGTGGAACAGAACATGTTGAGCTTTGGAAATGTAGACAGAGTCATTATGCAGAGTCACTCAAACATGCAAATGAAACAAAACACAACTTTGGGTATGCTTCTGACATTCTACATTCTTTTTTTTTTTTTTTTAAGCATATGAATGTATGTGCATTGTGCGTCCTGACTGGCTAAGGGACTGTAAACACTGTCATCAGTCTCCTCTGTGCCGGATCCTGTACAGAACAGAATGTGTTCAGCCAAATTTACATAAATGTTCGATTGCTAGAAGCGGGACTCTGAAGAGCTGTATGTTTGCAAGGAGGACTGGACTGGAACCAAAATGGCCCTAGACTTTTCCCTCACCGTTCGGCCACAGCCTTAATATAATAATTGCAAAAAATGAAGCTGACTATTTCGTGGATTTTGTCTATCGTGGGTTATTTTTAGAATGTAACCACCGTGATAAACAATGGACCACTGTATATCAGACGCATCATTTTTGTTATTAGGTTCTTTTTTCAGACCCAGAGTTTGTTTTCATACCAGCAGCTCACCAGTGATCTTCACTCTTAGAACCTAGTAACATAGATTAAACGTTCTATATAAACATCCTATATCAAAACTATGTTAAAACTAAAAAGAATGTAACTTTACTTCACCAAGTTAACAATACCGATTTCTCTGGTGTAGTTTTGGACCTGGCGTGAATCGAGGAGCGAGGAGAGATCTTAGCGTAGTTGTTAATGTCAGGTTTGGAACATCACGACCTCTAATCAGCCCGAGGTGCTGCAGTCACGAACCCTACTGGAGATAATGGCAAGCCAAAGTACAGCTTACAGTAGCAGCACGGGAATATAATTAGCTTAATTTAAACGAAGCTAACCACTTGTGTGAGACTGGAGCAGGAGAAGGCTACAATCATCCAGGGGCTTCACGTGCCGAGATAGTGAAAGTAAAGGGCCCTCACGTAGTAAAGCCCTAACTGCTTCTTTAAGGTGCATTTAAGGAAACTCTGTAAATTTGCGTCGCCTCCACAGGTTGAAGGTAACGCTCTGTAATCAGCGCGCACGTGACCGTTAGCGTTTAGCATGTGGCGTCGTAAACGTCAACTTTACAGCTAATTAGCTCGAGTGAGTGGGCGAGTATTACAGAGTATTTGGATTTATACTTGTCGCACATCTGGTTGGAGCTAACTTGTTTACATGCTAACACGTGCACAGCTGCATAGCCTCTTTCAACTCTTTCTGTACGGTGATGTTTGCACGTTCTTCTAGTTATTACGCTAGCATGCACGCCAAGGTTACATGACGCTATCCTGACATGTCGCTATTTCGACATTAACGTCTAATTGTCGGAGTAGCGGCATAAACATTATTTTTCACGCGTCCCAGTACTCCAACTTTTTTTGTCAAAGTAGCGGCACCTTACTACTTTTCATGAATAATATTAATTTGACAGCCTATTATACTTTATACAGATATACTTAAATAAATAAATAAAAATAAAACATATAGTACAGAGAAAGGAGGAAGATGTATGAGTTTAGATACCACCATGATTAGTAAATTATACATTGCAGTACAAGGATATTTATGTATTAAAGTATGGCATGTAGTAAAATTTCAGTTGTGTGTGACTTGATAGTTGTTGGTGTGAAGAACTTTGAAGCAAGAGAAGTGCCTGGATAAACTCGCAACTCTCAAAAAGAAAAAAAAAGATGTGCCGGAATAGCGATACTAAAAAATTGTCGTAATACCGGCATGTCTGAATAGAGGCGCGCTGTAAGAAAAGGATGTCGGAATGGGCGGCGGACCCCATGTTTTTCTAGTTATTGCGTTAACATGCTGATAGCTGATCTGTACTTGGATACAGGAAACACCTTATGCTTCATGACATCACAAGGTGGAACAGCATTTTGAGCTTTGGAGATGTACATTATAAAATGGATTAAAGGTGCATTGAGAAACTTGGTGTTGGGTTTGTCAAATACTTTTCTCCATGGCGATGTTATTGCTTGGTCTTGAATGTTTCACAGTTTGGTATTAAACCTTTCTATCATCATGCAGACCAAACCAGACCAAGTTACAGGTCAGATCTGTGGAGAGGCGACCCCTCTTACAGTCAGAATGTCTGTTTTTCTAGGTATTTTTGAGCTCTAAAGCCATCTGTAACTGAATAAATGTAAAATAAAGCTGTTTAATGTCATACTGTGGAACATTCCAGGCAGAGCGATGACGTATCCATAGAAATAAGCAACAAAGTGACCTGAAAAGTTAAACAATGCACCTTTAAAGCTCAATTTAGCAAAATATGGGACCTTTAAACAACTGATCTCCCCAGGCCAAGTTACAGGTCAGGTGTTTTTGTAAAATAAACCCATTAAAATTGAATAATAATAGGTTTAATGCCATACAGTGGAACATTTCAGGCAAAGCAGGTGGGAATATGCATGTACGGCTATATATTTGACTATTAGATTAGTTTGAATAGGCGTCTTGTTACTAAAAACATATCCTCTACTAAATTATAATTGTACGTCTAAAAGGATCTATTTTCGAAGCAGACATTTGTACAACTGTCCACTGTGGCCTGGGACTCGTGTGGCTGTATTTGAGGTCAGTAATAACTAAGCGGTCACATCGGCCCCTTGTAAATAATGATTATAATCGGCCTCCGCAAACAAATTACCCTATAACAGATATTTCCATCCTTTCAAAAGAACCATAAACGGCCGTACTCCGACTGTGGCCGGCTGACTGACGGCTCGGGCTCCGGCCCAAACAGCGCGGCGGCCATTTTGTGCCTCTCGTGCCGGAGTTTCCACTGGTCATCCCACCTGAACCAGCGCCACGGACCACATCCACACTCCAGTCTGACCAGCGGCCAGTTCTGAACCGGCAGGGTAAACAGCGGCGGTGTTAGCAGTGTCAGTCCCCACCGCAGGATCTGAGGCCGACATTTCGGGGCAAATTCTTTCGTGTAAAGACCGGGATAAATAGAAACTGGGTAGACATGAAAGGAAAGGATAGTCAGTCGATGTTTCACAGGGTCATATGGTTTGATGGGCCCATATTTAACGCTGTTTTCTGATCTATGTTATAATTTTGTTTTCTCATTAAAAACATACTTGGCGTTGTGTTTCGTTCCATTCTTGCATGTTAAACACACAATTTCGGCATATTTTTTTATAGTTTTTGAGAATTGCCGAATCTCTATTAAACAAAAGGCAATGCAGGATCTTTACTTGCACAGTCCTTATAGTTCTCCAGTCTCTACCTATTTAGCTTTTTTTTTGTTGAAAATGCACCATGACAGAGAATGTGCGGCACTTGATAGTTGGTTTTGCATGATTCTTAGTAACAATATTCATGATCAGACAAAAAAATGACCTTGTGTTAGTTTTTACCTGACAGGTCTATGTAATGCTACGTAAATGAATAGATCTGGAGTTTCTGAATTATATGTACAGCGCTGAATAACTAAAACTATTCATTGCCATTGTAAATGTATAATTTTGATGCCTAACTTTGTATGCTAAGAAATGGATAATGGTTTATGGTTTATAGGCGTCTCACTGTTCCCTGTTTAAGCCTTGCATGGCTCTTATATGTATTTGATTTATTGCGAACACTAAAATGTGTGGCTCTCTGGCATTTTTGTTTGATAAAAGTAGCTGGAATAGATTATTACTATTATTTTAGTCTTTTTCTTATTTGAATGGCTTTTACCTTTTATAGTGGATTGTGTGAAAGCATTGGTTTTGCCCTTTAATGATACAGTAATATATAAAGGTAAAGTAATGCAACATTTAGTCCTATATCTTTGGACCGTTTACTGTTTGTATTGAATGTAGATATACAGGATTGCAGTCGAGACATTTGTTGCATCATTATATATAACAATATAACAATATATTAACAATATAAAGATGAGTGCAGATTATAAAGTTGAGTGTTGTGTCTGGTCAAGTCAAAGTCTGAGTCTTCTACATGAACCTCACGTCATTCCCTCACAAACTCATGACGCCCTGTTGTTTTACATTTGATGCTACTGATTTGAGGCACTAGTATTTATACAATTCTGAGTAAGTCCAGCCCATGGGGAGGAGTTTTAGAGCGAAACTGGCCTCGTTTACTGTCTTGCTTAGCTAACATCATGCTCCTGATTTGCTGCTCATTATCTACAGACCTTGGATTGTCTCGTTGTCTCCTCAGTCCAAGAGTTGAGGAGCTCCTGTAATCAGACGGTAGATTAAACGTCAGCCCAGTTCTGTTCAAAGATGGATCGTCTGTCTGTCTGTTTGTCTTTCTTTACAAAAATAGCGTCTTCACACCCGTTGCAAAACCTTTTCTTTTCCCTCTACCTTCAAATCTTCACCTCACTGTCTTCAAATGAGAGGTTTGTGGTTTTGGGATGTTTTCTAGTGTCGGGTAACAAGTCTGATTCTGGGACTCAATCACTACATTTTTGTTATTAAGGGAAGGGAGAAACATTTTGCTTAAGTCTGTATGAAGTTCATTTGCTTCGGCAACTGAGGATTAGGTCAAAAAAATAAGTAATAAAGTGAATGAATTCTAAAACGTCACGGTTTAACAAAAGTTGACGCGTAGTTATTTGGGTCAGCCAGCTTTGGATATTAAAGAAAGAGACAATCACTGCTTAAATATGAAGGATAACTCAAAAGAAAATGTATAATATCCAGTATAATTTAATCAAACGCCCAATTAAACACACAAATGACATAACCAAGACCATTTTTAGACACATACTCGTAATAGAAGCTTTTGCGTTTTGGGTTTTAGAGGAAAATGGGCCTGCTTGGACATGTCAAAAATCAACTACAGCATCAGAATTTTCATCAAACATTTACCAAAATAGTTCTTTTTTTGGCTAATTCAATAATCACAGTCCTCGCGATGATGTCACCAAAGCTAACGGACCACCAAGTATGTCTGTATGTTTATTTAAGATCCTCTGTACCTCTGTAAGGCCATGGAACAGTCGCTTCAAAGCTCCATTCATAATTGTTTTACCTTGTGCCTTCTCCAATTCTAAACACATACTTACCACACGCACTTAAGTAAAGACTAGGAGCTCGGAAAAGCGGTATTTACAGTCATGGCATTATGCACCGGGATGAGATTGGGAAGAGGAGTTGTAGAATGGATTTTCAGAAGGACTTTTTTCGTCGAGAAAGAAGGTCAGGGGAACCAAAATAGTCATCAGGCACAGCAGGCTGTCATTGGGCTTAAACCTGTGCAGAGCAGTGGAAGTGACATTATAATTACACGCTGAAGACGACAGGAAAGTTTGACGGGTGGACTGGAGACGGGTCTGGTGCTGGTCGGACGGTGTGGTCGCTCCAGCTGCTCTGCGAGGGGATTATACAGCGCAGTGACTCACGGGCTTCGACTGGGCCTTGTAGGACAGGATTAGCCCCAGCACGGCCCATGTTCGTCTTGTCGGCTAAATTTATTTGTCATATGTGTCGGTGCCACTTTTGCTGACTTCAACTAAATCAAAATTAAAAATAAAAGCTAACTTCGAAGCTGCGTGGGCATGTTTCTTTCTCCAGTTTCCCCTCATTAACGAAACATCCCCCAGTTTAGCATTGTGACGAAGTGGGCCTTACATGC
>KN505369.1:0-22934 GCA_000787155.1 Scartelaos histophorus
CGCGGGGCTTCACCTCCGTGTCCAGGCTTCGGGCGCAGGCGGCGCTGATCGCGGAGAATCGGCGGAAGGAAGAGGCAGGAAGGGAGGAAAAGTTGAGATCCCACGAACCGACGCGTGGGAGTGGGACTCGGATCGTGACTGAGGCAAGCCCCACTGTCTGTCTCATCATGGCAGGTAAATGAATGAAGGTCCCCACGCGTGGATCGGGCCGAGCACTCTGCGTGTTTCTATGCGTGTTTCTGTGCGTGTTTCTCGGTCTGTGTTGAATGTGCGGCCGTGAGAAGCTAATGTTAGCTAAACTAAAGTTAGCCCATGCTAATGCTAGCCGAGTGTCATCGCCCATTGGCCTGTGCATGGGTGTAGTGCCATTCTCAACACGCTCCATTATTACAGGACAAACGACCTCAGGACGGGATTTTTATTCTTTACAGAGGAAAGTGCATCCACTGACGATCACTTATGTGTATTTGTGGCGGTTTGTACGTGTTATAACGGAATTTATTACAGACCAAAGCATACATTTATGCATAATTTCAGTATTCCCTGTGAGAATAAAGCAGTAGTATCGTAGTTTTAAGTATTTAAATGATGTATTTGATGTGCTGGACAGTGTATGTCACTTCTTAGGAGTATAAACCATTCTGAACAGGCTGCAGAGATCACCGCAACCCTGGCTAATGCTAATGCTAACTGTTCACAGGCTGTTTACTCCGTTTACTGACGGCCCGGGGTAAAACCTCCTGCTAAATTTAGCCGACTATCTCCTACTGTAACTTGTAGCTTATGGAGTCACGTTTTGCCCCCATGTACCCACACTGTAAACTTTTAATTCAAGCGGGTATTATTCATTCAGACGGAGCAGGGCTGCACAGCACAGCCCAACACATTTCTCCAACATGCCATGACTGGCTTGACAAGCAGCGGCTAACGCTAGCTCAACTTTTGACATTCCCTTGTTGGGCATC
This sequence comes from Scartelaos histophorus, assembly GCA_000787155.1. Taxonomy (NCBI): domain Eukaryota; kingdom Metazoa; phylum Chordata; class Actinopteri; order Gobiiformes; family Gobiidae; genus Scartelaos; species Scartelaos histophorus. The sequence goes on from KN505369.1 coordinate 966, forward strand.
ACCACTATTCACTAACAAACCTGACAAGTGGTTAAATATTGGGGTGACCAGACGTCCCTATTTACCTGGATTAGTCCTAGTTTTGAGCCCTGTGTCCTCTGTACCAGCAGATCTATCCAAAACCATAGATTTTTCCCATTTTTATTTAAGAAATGTCTCAGTTGTCTCTATTTTTGACCAATCTGATCCCCACCAAGAGTAAAAAGAGGCATACATTGTCATAAAATACAGTAACGCTGCTTAAAAATGACCGAAACTCAAAGAAAAAGTGACTATACTGGCTCACGTTATGCACTCGATCCATTCATGACTAATTTTCCTTAATTACGCACTCTGTTTACAATTTTATTATTACCAACCACCACAAATCCCAGGGGGCTCATTAACTAATACCTTGCATCAATGGAAATAAATGTCCAAATGAACCAAAGATGCCTGTAGAAAGGGTGTTGTTGGGTTCCTTTTTCTCATTAGCTTATGTGAACCACTAAAGTTCCAAGTTCAACCCGTAAAAGTAAAGCATCAGCATTATTTGAGACTTTTTTTGTGTGTGTAAATGTGATCACTGTGGCCACTGCTCTGTGAACCCTTAAATGTTCTGAGTTCATTCATTCTCAGTAGGGCTGCAGGATTAATAGAAAATGCAATTATTTAAGCCCCATAATTAACTCCTCAAGCAACAAAATATCATGTAATGGTCGGATTAAACTGCTAACCCTGTAATTTACACCTTTACAAACATGTTCTTGTCAAAAGTACCAAATATCTGCTACTAATCAATGCCAAAATTGGTATCGAAACTGGATACGAATTTAAGCAAGGATCAATACTGAAAAAAGTCACACAAATGGATAAAGTTTGGTCTTTCCTGATTCCTAAATTACAATATTGTCTAACAAAATAGGCATAAAAAAGGATCATTTTTGTATCAAATTTGGTACATCGAGAGTTGAATTTATTAAATATTGAAATCGAGTATGAAATTTTAACATGGTGGCAACACTAGGTCAAAATGTGATTCTTGTATTAGTTCAGTCTTTTTGTCAATACTCCTCAGCGCATTTAAATGGTGAACGCATTTAAATAGTAACACTGAGCAGATTTGTGTTATTTAAATTTTATATTATGCAAAATCTTGACTCTTGTGAGCTTTAGGCCATCTTATAATGTTCTTACATAATCGAATCATACCTGGAATTGCCTCTATCACACATGTCTGAGTAGGTTTTGATATCAAGATGTTGCCGATACGATACATACCTCGATATATTTCAAATTGATTCGGTTCAGTACGCTTCAATAAAACATAATGGCTAAATCATGGGCTGTGATGGTAAACGTCTTTATTAAACCACTTTTTGCATAACATTCAATTGAAAAACGGGCATTTTAACCTTTTTAAAGCAGTGGAAATGTCAAATAAACGAGTTTCCTTCCACTAAACAAGCAAAAAACTGGAACTCTGTAACAAAAAAATGTCAAATATACCAAAAAAAATACTCTTTTCGATATATTGATATAGCACCCAATGATATCGATTCTGTATCATCACATTAAATGATACGTTGATTGGTTAATAGATATTTTGATATTTTTGCACACCTCTATATTGATTGATTGATAGGTATTTTGATATTTTTGCACACCTCTATGCTTGAGTAATCCTTTATTAGTCTGTTCACATCATAGATTGTATAAAACTAAGATTTGGAGTTTGAATAGGATTTTTCTGATGGAAAAAATGGCTAAAAAATAAATTTGAGAATCATGTAGAGCAGGTTAATACGAACATTTTAAGACCAAAATGAGGATCACAGCAACAGTTACTGAAAGAGGGACAAAAATATTCCAATGTAAGTCAATAGGAGCCGTGGACAGAAAGAGCCGGAAGTGCCCGCATGTGAACTTCCTGTCTGGAAAGCGGCGGCTAGCGCATTTTTTCCTCCGATGAGCTACCTTTTAAAAAAAAACTAAAAATGCCAGAGAGCTGTACATTTCAGTGTTTGCAAGAAATTGAGTCACGGCCTTAGATGGGAACACTTAAACGCCTTTAAAACATACACCATTGTCCATTTTTTAGTGCACAAAGTAAAGTTAGGCAGGAAAATTATACATTTACAATTTTAATAGTCATTCTATTCATCAATTTGAGTAAGTTTTTTAGTTAATTCTGAATTTTTTGAGTTAGAGACCCATAATTTTGATATATGGTTTATAGCTCAAAAGTGCGAATTTTCAAGCTAAATTTCGCCTTTTGTTCAGCAGATATCGACAATTCCAGGGCTAAAATTATTGAAATGATTTTACAAAAGTGTGTGAAGTTTAAAAACACAATAGAGGACTTGAATGAATGAAACCAAACGCAACTTCAGGTATGTTTTTTGACGACGAAACGGCATAACGTAGATTCGAATATGGCGTAATACGGCACGAATCGCTCAGCCCTTAATTCTCGGACTCGGCGTTTTGGTTGTAATCGCAGAGGGTGGTGAGAGAGAGGTGCAGAAAGCTGTTGTCGGTCCCAGCGGCTCCTTTATAAATGTGATTCATAAAAGTGTGCGGCCGGATGACTCACTTGTGTCCTTGATGTTTCTGCAGCTGTGCCACTGAGCGCTGGACACTTTATCCTCTCCGCTTGATTGGATGGTGATGGCGAACATGGAGCTCAGAGATATCACCATTTTATTACGCAGACAGATTGACCGATCACCACTTTTGATTCAGTTTTATTTATCCTTATTAAGATGGCTTTGAATATTGATACTATGAACATAAAAAAACGAATGAATTTGCCTATTCTGCGTCTGAACTCCGCTCCAAACCACATGATTTTACTGTCAAAGATTTGGCTGTTGGCCCATCAGACTGAAAAGCTCCATTTAACTGCAAAACCCCTGTTTGGTTTGCATTATCAGTCCAAAATATATGATTTATTTTTGTATTAATGTATCTTGCGTCATGTTTTTAAGAGTAGCGGTCATAGTTTCTCCTCAAAAATGTTCAAACCAAACATCATGTTGCTCCTTTTATTCAAATTTGTGCTAAAATGACTACACACGGCAGAAACTTTCAGGTATTACACATTAAGAAATCAAAATTGGGGACAGAATTACGTACAGCAGCACCAGTGATCTCTTGAATACATGAAAAAAATATTCAAATCACATAAAATTCAACTTTAGAGGTAAATGTGAAGGAGAAATGACTAACGTGGTTAAAAGCTCAACAGATGATGCATAAGAAGTTTCCTTTATGGCCTATAGCAGATAGAAAAAGTGCAAATATCTGTTCAAAAACCAAAGGATTGAGTCATAATGTACCAACTTGTCCTTTGCCGTTTTTGCTTATATTAATTTCAGCTGAATAAGAATGCAAATTAGAGCTGCCAGCACTGAATAATATAAAAATAATTGTTTTTTGTCAGTAGGTCACATGGTTTTGCTGCGTCTGATTTCAAATTCTCAAGCTGCATCACAAAAATAACACTATAGTTTGGTTATGCAACAAACCGTGACGAAGAACCTGTTGTGTCTTATTCAGAAGGCGGCATGCTTGCTCTTGTCTCTGCTCCCGATCTGGAATGATGCTACATACTGATGCTACTCGCTGATAACCGCGGTGGATGTGCTTGTGCAGTGCTTTTATTCATAATTCAGATGTTTGTGTCTCCATCTGAGCTGTCGCGTATCCCGCTGCGACTGGCATTTCAACAGTTTGTCAATTCGTTTGCGTCTTAGGAACTCAGTATTCCCAGTAAGACTCGGCAAACTAAAATATTGAAGATTATAAAACGATAAATGTATGTCATGCAATGTTTTGAATGTGTTATTTATTGCCAAAAAACGTTATCAGTGCTAGTGCTAACCAACAGTGTTTTGTGGCAAATGCATAAAGCTGAACTGTCGGCAAAATAATCACTACGTCACATTTCATTTATTCACATCACTCAAAGAGGACTCAGTTTTGTAGAAAAATCAATGAGGAATAACATTTAATATGCAAAATCAGATGAAGAATATGCTGCAGATCTGAGGGAACTATATCATTATCGCTTTTCTTAAATGGGACTAAATTTACAGTCTATTTACACTGCATATATTTCATTTATTCACATCATTTAAATAACATTTTAATATGCAAAATCACATCACAAATTTTAAGAATATGCTGCAGAAAGATGATTTGTTTCATTAGATTTTAAATGCGACTGAATTTCTCACTTGGAATTTCGATAATCTGAAAAAAAAATATTCTGGATTTTAGTTCTTGAAATATTTTAAGTATATTTTATTCAGAATAAATTTTTCACAACATATATTTTCAAGCCCTAAAATTTAACAGTCAAAATTCAGAGACTAAAATAAAAAATAAAAAAAAAGTCAAGTTAGAAGCAATCAATCCTGTGCGAGTGAGGACGACAGAGGCTGTTTCCTATTGGTTCTCATCTGTGGACGGGGTTTGAGGTTTGAATGAGGCGAATTCTGACCAATCAGATCGCTTCACTGCACAGTTTCCTGTTACTAAATACGATCGGATCACTTTGGATCACTTTGGATCTGTCTTGGCATCTTGGATCTTTGCACATTTTTTTCACTGAATTTTACACTCTGAATTTTGATTTGAATTTGAGGGTTTGAAAATATTTGTGCTGAATATTTAAAAGGTGATTTTTTTTTTTTTTAATATTGACTTTTAAGCAAAATTTTGAAAATGTAAACTTAAAATTTCAGCAACTAAAATTCAGAATAAAAATAACTCAGACATGTTTTTGCAGAGTAAAAAAATTCAAAGTGAGAAATTCAACGGCATTTAAAATTCAAAATCAGATTAAACTAATATGGAAATTTACAGTCTATGTACAATCACGACTAGAATCAAGAAGAGTCTAGAAGCAGAAAGGACAGAAAGGTTTTTCGCTCTAACATGGGACAGTCCAATCTCAAAATATAAAACTTCTTAAAAATAACAGTTTAGTGCTTTGAATGTTACGTTATGTAGTTGCGTTCTTGGCTTTCTGCGTTATATACATACATTCCAACACCCTCTTCTCTGGAAAGTTTTGACAAAGCCTGTGGTTGTGGCTCGCCCTGTAAAAAAAAATAAATCTTTATTTAAAAAAAAAAATAAACAATATCACATTCAATAATATGTGGTCAATATTTCCAATTCCATCCCCTGTTTCGTGAATCATTTGTGCCTTGATGTCTGAGGTTGTGCATCTGAAGCCAAAGCTGCCCCTGTGCCATGTGCCGCTCATCTGTTCCACTGCTATAGGCTGAAGCATGTGCAGAATTGTGTTTGAACCTCTGTGTGGTTTGTCTTCTGCAGGACCTGGAGGTGACATGCAGTGGTGCTTTTCTCAGGTGAAAGGAGCCATTGATGACGACGTCGCTGAAGGTAAGAAAACTCGAGAGCCCGTTGGGTTAATCTGGAGGGAACTGCATTGCGTTGTCTGTTTTTGGCGTTTAATTAAAAGCGCTGCACATTTCTGAGGCAGCGTCACAGGTAGGAACGCTCCATTATGAAAAAAAAAAACTGCTTTATTGTAATTGAGCAATACAACAGATTCATGTATTTATTGCACAGTCCTACACTATTTATACTAATTTCAGACTGGCTTTTAATAGTAGATGATGCTCAAAAGTACCGAAAATGCAATTTGCTGTTGCTAATGTCCTTTTAGTAACCCTAAAAATAAAAAAAATGGCAAACATTTTCTTGGATATTAACCTGCTAACCCGGTTTTTAGATCTCTACAAATAACTTTCTGTATTTTCTCTTGCAATACTTTTTCAATGTTGTCTCCAAATATGCTTTATGTAATAGTTTGACTTGAAAATTGGACATGGCTAACCCAATAGCCGCCCCGTGTTCCAAATAGGAAGTGAACATGGGAGCACTTCTGGCTCCATCGTCTCTGGCCCCAGTTGACTTAACATTGAAAAATCGTCACCTCTCTGTCTGTAACTGCTGCAGTGAGCCTCTTCATTTTGGTCTTAAAATGTTCGTTTAACTTGCTCTACATAGTCCCGGGTCCGTGTACCATTCGTTCTTTTGAATTCCTATTAAGAACAAAAAAAACAATAAAATGGGAAAACAGATTTCGATGTCTATTTCCGGTCTTTTATTTAAAGTTTATTTCAATGCACACCAATCAAAAAAACGATCTCTTGTGCCCAGTTTAGATATTTTGGTCTCTCTGGTTTATTTGCTAGAAGCTGCTAGAAGGACTTGCATGAAAAATCTATGCAATTTTATAGCGATGCGTTTACTTTTGCATTTTAAAATAATTGTTGATCTCCAGTAGCAGAACCTCCAGAGCATATAAACAAGAAAGAATAAAATATCAAAATTAAAAGGCCACCGACACTGAAATAAACTTTGAATTAAATATTTGAAATGGAGGTTGAAATCTTTTTTATTTGTTTCACTCTAAAATGGAATAATGAAATAAACTTTTCTCCCATTTTATTGTTTTTTGCTGAGACATGGACCTACACAGATCATCCTGATGTTTTTTTATTTTGCCATTTTGTTCGTAAATAAATCCCTCTTCCTAATATGGAACTGGCTCCAATTTAGCCTCAAGAGCTTCATTTGACTGAACTGAACTTTTGAACTGAATCTAGCTTAAAAAGTCTTAAAATGCAAATCGCAGCATTGAGTCGCAGCCGTCGTATGAACCGGTTTATCACGCGCTAATGGGCCGTTTGTGTTTTAAGCAAGTCTTTATATCACCCCTGACAGATGGAATTAGAATTGGCAGAATTAAACGCACACTGCCTATTTTGACCTCGACCGAACTGTGGCAATGCAGCACTCTGGCGTCCGTATCGAATGTCGGCCAGTAATAACTAACACCCCACACAATATCTGAAATGCTAGTAATGGAGTAGCAATGCGCTGGCCGTTAAGCTCGCAAAACAACCTGTCACTGCCTCTCAATCATTTCAGAATAAAGACATTTGGGGAGTCTCGCCGAGCCACGCCGTCGTTTCCTCATTTACACTGGGTGAAAGTAAAAGGAGATTGCGCGAAGGAGTTTTAGCACCCCGAGCCACTTGAGATAAACCGCTCTCCGTGTGAAACAGACTGGTCCTCTGTGCAGGATTTAGGATGCATTTAAGATTTAGTTTTCCCCCCAAAACAAATCGTGACCCACTTCACGCCGCAGCAGAAACAGGAGTGGTAGTAGACACACCGGTAGATAATGTGGAAAAACCTGGAAATGGACTGCACTGTAGCTTTAAAGGTGCATCGTGTAACTTGATCTAATGCTTTTCTTCATTAAGATGTTGTTGCTTTGGAATGGTTCCCAGTGTGGCACTAAACCTTTCTATCATCACGGAAACCAAAACCGAGTTACAGGTCCCGCTCACAGGCCGAATACCAGTTTTTCTACATATTTAAAACCACCTGTAATTGAATGAATGTAAGGTACAGCTGTTTTAATGGCACACTGCAGAACATTCCAGGCAGAGCAATAACATTTCTGCAGAAACAAGCCAGCAAATAGTTACACAGTGCACGTTTTGAGCATCTGTCAATAGCTGATGACAGCGGATAGTAAAAACGGCGTATTATCTTTAAACAAAAAGATATAAAGATTTAAAAATGAAGTTTCTATTGAACGTTTTTCAAATATTTACAATGTCAGATGCATAAATCTGTTTTTTTTATGTGCATGAATTGGCTACGACCTTAAATGTCATGTGGTGCGACCGAGAATAACCTTCAAATTGTTTATTTTCTTAAACATGGTTGGGATGTTCATCTAAGTTCTGAGTCATATGAACATGAGATTGAGATTTTAATATGTGGAAACGCTCGGACAATATTTGTTTGAATATTAAGGGGAAAATATTTATTCAAGAAGATAAAATTTCATGTGGGACTAAAAACACTTCAGAAAATATGAGAAAAAAGAGAGAAAATAAATGTGATTAGATTTAGAGTCATTTTAAAGAAGCTTAAAAATCATGAGTTAAGGGCGGACGGTCGCACCACATGAACATTTTAACACTTTAAGAACAAAAAACATGCAGAATAACTTATGATTTGTGAAAAAAAAATGTATTTGGTTCCATGGAGGTCAAAGGTTCTACAGGGATGTGGGGAATTATTATGAAATTTGAACCTTTTTAACTGAAGAAATTGCAATTGGACAGACGTCATTGACCCATATATATGAAATTATAAAGACAAAACTGATCCAGATCTGTTATGTCACTGTTATTTATCTCAAATAACTACTGAACAGCTTTATTTAGATAAAAGTTCAAATATTAGGGGAAATTTCTTGGCAAATTACCGCCAGTAAATATTCTTGTTACACTGTTTTTTTACATCCAACCAGGATATCGGCTGAAGTCCAATATCCGATCCTGCTACTTTTCCATTATCAGTGCTAATATATGAAATCTGTAACTCCGTATAGCCTATTTAAGGAGTAAACTGTTAATTTCAAACTAGGGCTTAAAGATGAATAATGAAAGTTGTAATTTGGATCATTGCTTTTATCTCCGCTTAAAGACTGTCATTATGTAAGCTGGATCCATTTTCCCCGCACACTACAATTCCTTTATTTTCATTTGGGTTTGAATGTATAAAAGCTGCTAACCCTGTATTTTAGACCTCTACAAACATGTTTGCAAATGCATGGGGTTCTTGGCTTAGTTAAGCAGTGTTTAGGCCTGTTTAAAACCTACTTAATGAGTTGAGTGTTGTATTTATATTGCAATTTTGGAATCTCAGCACAAGCAAAAGATTTACAGAACAATCAAATCAGGTTGCAGGAGGAGAGAAAAAAAAATCTATTTCAAGCTCAGCGTCCCTTTACAAAAGAGATCAGGTTACTGTTATTTTTATGTTTTACTTTGGAGATTTGCCCCACCCACTTAGCCGTTTTTGCCGCCGTGATATTGTCACTCTTGAAAATGCACCATGATGGAGAATCAAGTGTCTGGGTCAGTGTCAGGCTGTTGGTTTCCCTCGAGTCTCATTAACAAGGATTGAATGAAAAAAGTGACCCTATTTCTTGTTTAGCAGCTTTTGCCAAATGAAACATGACACAAAGAGCATTTTTTGACACAAATAAATTAAAAGTCCTATATTACGGCTAAACTAGCCATGTTTACATTATGTTTAATTCTGAATTACTTTTTCTGATCTAAGAGTTCTGAATTAAAACATTCTTCAAGTTTACATGGAAAACTAAAATTAAATCGTCTTTATTTAATTACTCTCAACGTCTGGGGGTGGGGAAGGGTTCTGATTGGACAGTATTTACGTTTAATTTAAGAAGAATAAACGTTTACGTGATCCAGGAATAAATGAATTTGTCTTTAAAATTGGAATAAAACACTCACTTCGGAATAAAATGTTATTCATTCCTAATCATTCATTAGGAAGTAAGTGTTTTTTACTCGGAATTAAATTATTTTTATTCAGAAATAAAGCTCTCTTGTAAACATGGCAACTTAAAGAAATATTAGAACACTGTTACCTCCTCAAAAACATACGTGGAGGAGTTTTGTTTCATTCACACATGTTTGAGGCATCCTTTATTATTAGTCTGTCTACATCAAAATGCCCTGTTCCACCTTGTGATGTCATGAGGTGGTGCTTTTCAAGTTAATACCTCTCCTTTACCTTTTGTTTAGTAGAGATCAGAAGTTCCAGGTCTGAAATTATCCAGATGATTTAAGTGAAGGTGTATGGAGTTTAAAAACACACTGGAGCACTTCCACTTAACATCAGAGAGAGAAAAACTAAGTAACGGCAAATATGCAATGTTTGTGTGTTCATCTTGTGTGATTGCAACAACTTCAGATATGTTTTTGACAAGAAAACATAACCTAAATAACGTAATACAGACCCTTTATAAATCAGGTTCCCCATATCAGGCCGTTTTTAATATTTGATTGTGACCAAACGGCTGCATTTAGTCTTCAGAGGGCCTTTGTAGAACAGTTGTGTTTACACTTGTATCCTTGTTCTCTGGCCCAAACAGCCCCTGACGTAAGAGAGAGTGGTGTTAGATTACATGAGCTAACTGCTTTATCTGCAGGGCTTTTCCACGCAACACTCCCACAAGCTTCTGTCCGACTGTCCTACTTCACCACTCCACATCAGAGTATTTTCACTGTAAATATTGTGGGCATATGCCTTTTGGTTGGGGCAATCACAAGCTCGTGCGGTTACTGTAGGGAGAGGGAGAGGTAGAGGTTGCTTCCTATTCTGGTCGAACAATACTGTGAATTTACAATCATTTTCGTAAGTTTAAGGTAGAGAAATCTGCTCTGCTCTAGGGTTGTCAAAAGTAAAGATCCATATAAAAACTAGATACTCATTTGAGCAGGTATTGATACTAAAAAGCCCCATTCAGAGGACAGAAATGAACCTTTCCTGAATAGTTTTAGAACGATCTTGAGCTGTATTATATTAGTATACGCCCACTGAGGGATATAAAACCACATGGTAACAGAAAAAAGTACTACCATTTAATGTTGAAAATCACATTGTGTCTAAACAAAGTGTTTATTATTATCATTGTCATATCAGAATCGGTATTAGGTCTAATCCTTGGTGTCAAAATAGCTTGACATTTTAGTATAGTGACACTGCTATTAATATAAGACTCTGATGTATTTGAGATATAAATATTGTGAATACTGTTTAAAAGATTGTTAAAGTACCTGTTGTTTAAAGTTTAAAAACGATGCTACAAAAAGATTGTAAAGTTTCCTTTAATCCCATGGAGTTTTTCAGTCCTCTCACGTTTGTCTGATCTTTTAAACCTCAGTGAATACATCTAAAGACGTGTAAGCTCATTTCAAAATATCAAATATTTGTTATCAGGATACTCCCATAAAAATCTGACAGATTTTGCCCATCCCTAGTTCAAACGACAGGGTCAGCCGGTTTAGTAAGCCTACCCCGAGATGAGTCGTCTGTTTGCACTGGAGGACGCACTGGATCGCCTTGGCTATTGTGAACATTCATTGTGATTTCAACACAAGTTCATTTTGTATTTGAGACCTTTTTCATCCATAATTTTTTATATTTATACATTTGACTTCACAAAAATCAAATATTTACCAAAAAGATTCCATCAAACTGATTAACACTCTGTCAATGAAATAAACAATGAATGAGATTCTCCAACTACTGGATAAGTTTGAGTAGAGTGAGCGAGTGGAACATGTGGTGGTCTCTCTGTGGGTGACCCCTTCTGGGGCCCTGAGGCAGTGAGGCTCATACAAAGAGCACCTCCCAGAACTGTTGGGACCTTTGTCCTTCTGCTCCACTGGACGTCAAAGGGTTAAATGTGTGCATGTGGCGTGCACGAGCCGGGTTTACAAATCCAGCTGCTGTTGGAAGAGGAGAAAGTAGGTTATCCATGGCACTGTCCGTCTGGTCCTCTTCCTCCTGTGTACACACAGTAGTAGTGTTTAGTAGTAGTAGTGGGATTAGGATTACCTCCTTATGAGCCTTTGTTTCAGTCCTCTGTGGTGAATGGCTCTGACGGCATATGGTTGTGTGTTGACAGCGGACATCATCTCCACGGTGGAGTTTAACCACACAGGGGAGCTGCTGGCCACCGGCGACAAGGGCGGACGAGTGGTCATCTTCCAGCAGGAGACAGAGGTACCACCACCTGCATGTTAATACTTTAGTACTTTACAGTACACAGAACCTAGGCCAAACTGACCTTTAGCGCAAAGATAATATGCTGATGTAAAATACTGTTTGGATAGTTTTAATAAATAAACATGACTGTGTTAAGTTTTCGCCTACTGTTTAGCACTGGTATAAACTGTTTAGCAGTTGCTGCCCAGTTCAGATCTTTTGCCCATGACTCCATCGCGTCACTCCTCAGAGATGTACCAGTTCCACCCCATGTACAGGACAGTGGCTGGTGACTCACAGGGAGGCTGGAGGAGCCGGTGCTCCAGTCTGTCGCTCGTCTGGGGACGCCCTGGGGTTGGAGCAGTGGGATTTCAGAATTATTTGGATGGACAAATATATGTTCGCAGTATGAAAAAACCTTAGAACTTTGAAGTGGTTTCTATAGATGGGAACAGTCCATTCATTTTAGCATAGTTTATCTTGACAAGAACATCTGGTTCAAAGCAGGCCTCAGGCTAAAATGAGCCCTTCACTGTCACATCTTGTCGTGTTTGTGCAGAATAAAAACCCGCCTCAGTTCCGGAGCGAGTACAATGTTTACAGCACTTTCCAGAGCCACGAGCCCGAGTTCGACTACTTGAAAAGTTTGGAGATCGAAGAGAAGATCAACAAAATCCGCTGGCTTCCTCAGAAGAACGCAGCTCAGTTCCTATTGTCCACTAATGGTAGGCCCACCTCTGCAGCTGCTCATTCATAAACCACGAGGACTGTCCTGTATGTTTTTGCTTGTTTTTTCATTAGTGCGTTTGCAGATGTATTTTAAAGCTCAAAATCTGCAGATAAATTAATATTGACTATTAACATAAAACCTGCTCTTTGACGCAAGCTTATTTCTGTGTCATTCTGCAGATAAGACAATTAAACTGTGGAAAATCAGCGAGCGGGACAAGCGGCCAGAGGGCTACAACCTGAAGGAGGAGGATGGCCGATACAAAGACCCCAACTCCATCACCAAACTGCAGGTACAGACTCGGACTCCACACACGCATTACGCTGGTGTACTGTAGTGTACTGTAGTGTACTGTAGTGTACTGTAGTGTACTGTAGTGTATTCTAGTGCACGTCCAGAACATCTCTATTCCACTATATTTAGCCCTGCCATAGTCGACACTATTTAGAGAGCACTGGAATTGCATAATGTGGTGCAGATGAAAGTGGAGAAAGGACCAGATTGCTGTTTCAATCTACTGTATGACTCTCACTGCAAAGTGGTTAAAACGGTGAAAAGCTGATTGTAGATGCAAGTTTAATTTATCAGATGTTAAATACACGAAATAGTCATAGCCAAAATGAACCTGCAATACCACCGTCTGAGTTATGGTGCTTCTCCTTGGACGCCCACCTATACCTTTGCACCAGCATTGACCTTTTTCACAACGACCAGAAGTGGCGCGCTGTAGGATTGCAAAACTTCCTGTTAATGGTTTTCTGTGGTAAAATGTCTATAGAAATGTCTTGCCTACTCTTCAGCAGCTTCATAAATCTGCCCCATCATGAAATTTTCATCCAGCAAGGTCCAGAAAAAGGATATAAAGAATTTATCCACAACTATCAAGGTAAGAAAGACCAAAGCTTAAAGGCGAACAACAGCAAGAATGAATGAACTACTGAACAAAACTAACGGTAATGAATAAACTTAAGTCACTTGTTAGCTCAGATTGAAACTACAATTAAAATTAAATTGATTCCATGATGTTGCTATTAACCACAGGACCATAACATTAATTTCTAACGCTAGTCGTCGTTTGCCTTTAAGTTTTCATCTTTCTTACCTTTACAGTTGTGGATAAATTCCTCATGGAAGAATATTTATTATCCTTTCTGGACCTTGTTGATTGATGATTTTCTGATGGGGCAGATTAAGGAAGAATAAGCGAGACATTTTCACAGAAATTTTGTCATAAAAAAACCATTAACCAGAAGTTCTGCAAGCCTACAGCGGGGACTTCCGGCTGTTGCGAAAACGGTGTCTTTCTGGGTTTCACTTTACATCACAGCGTTCTATAGGCCTATTATATTTCATGCAGTTCTTGTTGTTGTAAGTTCTTTGGTCTTGTCAATAATAGAAATGATCAGTTTGAACATTTGACGTGAAATATCCAACAGGTAAATTCACAAAGTACAGTGTAATCAATGGGAAAAACAATGGGAAAGTCATCGCAGTTTTAAATCTGAAAACCGGCAATCCTCCAACGCACATGAACAGGAGCATTATTTCCTTTTCACTTGTATGTTTGCACTCAACTAGGGCTGGAACAAGTTAATCCATTAATCACAATCACCATGGCATGTGCTGAGAGACGTTTTATGACACAGAGCAGTGCAATTACCCCAAAATGACACATGAGACAGTTGTTTTCAATGCATGTTTTTACTGTAAATGTATTTTATAGATGTTCTATAGTGGCATTTCTTTAGCTTCATCTTTTCAAATGTATAAAAAATGTTATATTCACAGGTTTTTGCCACTCTAAACGTGTAATCGACTGACAAAATAATCTGCAGAGTGATGTTAGTTACAGCTCTTGGCATCTCAAATTACCTTTATTTTGATTGGAGTACGATGCCGTTTTCAAAGTGGACCCACTCAGGTTTTTCTCAGTTAACTCTTGCACTGGTGCCATTGCAGGTCCCAGTGTTGATCCCGATGGACCTCATGGTGGAGGCCAGTCCTCGGAGGGTGTTTGCCAACGCCCACACCTACCACATCAACTCCATATCTGTGAACAGTGACAATGAGACGTACCTGTCCGCAGACGACCTGAGGATCAACCTGTGGCACCTGGAGATCACCGACCGCAGCTTCAGTATCCTTCTGACCTGTGTGTGGGACTCTGAGCCACAATACTGATCAGCTGTTCAGATGGAGTAAAAAACGCTATGATTTAATGCTGAAAATCACATTTGATTGTCTAAAAGTATTTTTTATTATTGTGGTATTGAAATTGGTATTGATTATCGAGTCTGTTGCCTGGTATTGAAATCGAAACAACTATAACATCATGAGGTTTTAAACGTGTTCTGGGGGTGGCAAAACACCGATATATTTTCCAACTCCCAGTGGTTAATGCTTTTTTTTTTACTGTATGTCAATCACATAGCCTGACTGTCCTTCCCACATATTTGGCCTTTAACTCAGTCCTCAGACATCGTTGACATCAAACCGGCGAACATGGAGGAGCTGACGGAGGTGATCACAGCTGCAGAGTTTCACCCTCATCAGTGCAACACGTTTGTCTACAGCAGCAGCAAAGGAACCATCCGCATGTGTGACATGAGGGCCTCTGCACTGTGTGACAAACACACCAAATGTAAGACAGCCCTGTAAATGCTCATATCATCACAATTGCATCAGTTTCTATATAGAAAAGTGAAAAACACACAAATTAATTTTAAACAGTTTGCAGCCATGTTATGGGTTGATGAGGGAAACCACAGAGCAGATTCTGCATAGAAAGGCCTGGAACCTTGTTGCTGTGAGGCATCAGTGCGAGCCACTCAGCCACTCTATGCTTAAAGTCTTTATAATGGCAAATAGGACAACGTGGTGAATGTCAGTTTCTATATTGAAACAGTGAGGTTGAGATTCATAAAAAGTGTATCAAGTAAAGTAATGTGGTTGGCTGGTCTTGTGACTATCTAGCTCACACATTGAGCAGTTTTTAAACAACTTTGAGGTCAGTTTTTAACATCATATCATGGGATTTTAACCAGCAAGGAAGTGCAACTTATGGAGTTCAAAGGACAGAAGTTGGGGACTGAAATGAGCAGTTTGTTTTTCCTGTATCTATGGAGACTGTGGAGGAAGTGAAGGGGCGAACTATGAAGCTCTGAGAAAGTTTTTACCCCATATATGGTAGAAGACATTCTAGAGGAAACACTTTGAGGGAATGTGCCGTCTCATCGACCAGAACAGCAGCGCTGCTCCTGAAGGAGGCTCTGATGCTCTGATGCCCACACACAGGACACACAGGAGGGGCACTGTTGTCCTGAGGGGAGTTATTCCCCTGATCCACCAACCCGACCAGCCAGTTCTCCTGTTAAGAGGGAGTGAGACACAAAGGCGGCTAAACTTGAGTTTCCCTCGGGATCAGTAAAGTCTCTCACAGGACAGAAGTATTCAGTAACAACCAAAAATAGGACTTATGCCTCTAATGAGCTTTTATTAAATAAAGAATGTAATGTCTAAACTGGGCTCTCATATCCCATATGACATTTGCCAAACTTATTTTTAATTTTTGTAATAATTGTGAGGTTAATCTCAATTTCCCATTTGAAATAAGTTTTTATTTAGAAACCCTTTAAAGGATCTACAGTTACACTTTTGCATGTTATTCTAATCTGAATGTCCTTTTGTCTTGCAGTGTTTGAGGAGCCTGAGGACCCAAGTAACCGCTCCTTCTTCTCTGAGATCATCTCCTCCATCTCAGACGTGAAGTTCAGCCACAACGGCCGCTACATGATGACCCGGGACTACCTGTCAGTCAAGATCTGGGACCTGAACATGGAGAGCAGGCCTGTGGAGACCTACCAGGTGAACACAACTGTCACACTGTCTCACACTGCCTGGTTTCTGCAGTTTGTAATCCACTGGTATGATGGTGACTGAATCTAGAGAATGTAGGGTGTGTAGGTGATGTGTCATAACCGACTGAATTAATTTGTCCTTGTTTGGGTGTGGGAGAAATATTTTGTCTTCCGTCATCACAACAGACTGAGCTGCCACTTACACTACCAGTCAAAGGTCTGGACACTCCTTCTATTGTGGGTTTTGTCTTTATTTACTACCTTCTACCTTGTCCATACATACTGAAGACATAAAATATGAGGTAAGGACTATGGAATTATCTAGCAGAGACCAGTTTAAAAATGAAATGGTGTTTGCCTCATAGCATAACGCCAAAATAAACTGCATATGTCAGTTGGACTGGGATGGTTTTGTGTATTCTGGGCCGTAAAACTCATTTATTGGTGAGGTCAGCGAGTGACACCTACAGATGCAGCAGGGTCTGGAGAACAGAATGAGGAAACTCAATTTGAGGCCTGTGATAAGTTCTGTTATAGATTCCGTTTCCTCGAAGTAGCCACAGTTCATTTTGTTTATGGCGTTTGTCCACAATACACTTTTCTCAATGAGCTTCATTTAGGTGTGCCTCCTCAGGGCTCATTAGCAGAATTAGCAGAATGCCAAGTGTGCGCAAAGCAAAAGGTTATTTCGAGGAATCTAAATGATCAAACATGTTTGCAGTTATTTCACGCTATGTTTACTGCATTCCATATGTGTTCAGTGTTGTGTTCATAGTTTGGATGCCTTCAGTGAGGATCTTCAACAGGGGTGAGCAATTATTTTTTCCATGGGGCCACATGATGGTAGAATTGCACTGTTAAAACTGGTAAGAGCTTGTGAAAAAGTGAGGTTGCCTTACAAAAAATGTCATGAGTAAATTAAAGTGCCATATGTGGCCTGGGAGCTGCACAATGCCCAGATCTGGTCTACAGTGTAAAATTGTCATGAAAATAAAGACAAAAAATTAAAACCACAGTATATGACTTTTTAGGGTAAATATAGATTAGGTTAGGTTTTTGTTTTTTTTTCCATTTTGTTTGCATGAATTGCACTAAAAACATGCAGACATACTCTCAACAGGATTGCCTCTCCACAAACCTGACTCTTATTTGCGCTTCAAACGTCTAACTGGATTTGTGACGTAAGCGTGAATAGAGCCTACAAGGTGCTTTGCTTCTGTCTGGACATTTCTCTTTTTTTGTTTTTTAGATGCAAAATGAATGAATTAACTGTTAGTAATGTCCACTCTTTACTCCGGGTGCAGCCTGTTGACTCGCAGTTCTAGACATCCCCCACTAGACGGCACCATTTGCATTTAGTTTAGTTTTCCCCTTGTCGTCGGATGTGGGAGAGCGCGTCTTTAGTAACTTTCCCTGTGTCCCTCAGGTCCACGAGTACCTGAGGAGCAAGCTGTGCTCGCTCTACGAGAACGACTGCATCTTTGACAAGTTTGAGTGCTGCTGGAATGGCAACGACAGGTGAGAACACGCTCCCACTGCCCGCTCTCTGCACACACTACGACAGGAATTTCATCACCTGCACGAGTGTAGCTGCGATACTAGAATTTCAAGCTCAAATCCGGTACTACAATGACGATATGAAAGTAAGAACTATCATTTTATGCACTTTTTATTTCTGGGTGGTCTTATATCTGTGTAATCCCTCACTTAAACCTTTTCCGATTCAGCTCAAGATCATTTTAAAGCTTTTCAAGAATGGTTCAGTGCTCGAATAATTATCTATTTTTGATACTAGTCATTGTATTTATGCCTGTGACAAATGTGCAGTAATTTCACAGTGCTTCACACAAGTAGTGCACTATAAATAATACAAATAATCATCACAATTAGGGTGACCAGACGTCCCTTTTTACGCGGGACAGTCCCAGTTTTAAGCCCCGAGTCCCCTGTCCCAGTAGATTTATCCAAAACCACTGATTTGTCTCAGTTTTATACCAGAAATGTCCCTATTTTTGGACCACTGTGATACCTGACAACAGTAAAAAGAGGAATACGTTGTAATTTGTTTAAGTAAAATACAGAGAACCTGCTAAAAAATGACTAAAATGTAAAGAAAATGTGACTATACTGACTCACATTAGTGCCAAGAACTGAAATGTAAAGAAAATGTGACTATACTGACTCACATTAGTGCCAAGTGCAGAATAATTCTCCTTAATTACGCGCTTGTTTCACAGTTTTATTATTATCAACCCAAACGAGGGATGGGAAGGGTTTTTTTTTTTTAAATCTGGTCACAGTTATAATACTCCCAGGCATAAGATGTTCATACTTTACAAATGCAGCTTTTTGTTAGAAATCTTAAAGGTTCACTGTGCAGGGAGGCGTCCCCCAACAGCTGTGACTGACAAGATATAAAAGTTCAATGAAAAACTCCAGAACATTCCCGACAAAGCCATAAAATAAATGCCTGCTTGTTCAATTCCATCAAAAATCTGCTTTTAGTGCACTTGTAAGTTGCTTTTCTTCGATTGCTGCGTCATAATCAGAGGAAAAAGCCTTAAATATAACTAGATCTCTGCATAAGTCACTGAGAACACAGACACTGCTCAGTATTGATCTCACAATATCAAATCTTTACGTCGCAATTACTGTGCAACTGTCGAGACGATGACCAAACAGTGAAATCCTTGTTCTTTTTCTTTCACTTATCATATGCTAAGTACGTGACCTGGTTTATGAAATCAAGTTTGCTGAATGATAAAGTAGGGATGGGCTGATGTTTATATCTGATATCTGATATTTGTGCTGCTGCTGTGGTTGATAATGATACTAATTTACCTTTTTGAAGTCCGCAGTGTGGCCCAGAAATGCAATAACTTCACTTTTGTAAGAAAAAAAAATTTGATAAACAAATAAAATGTATTTTAACGGGACATGATTTGCTACATGAGCATACAGCCTTATAACACTCTTATATTTCAGTTATTTTGTACAACCACAAATGAAAATATATTTGTGCGTGTATGTGCTGTATGTATTTATGCACGTGTATATATGTGTATACGTACATTTATACTGAATAGATGTACTGGATATTGTGTCAACCACGTGTTAAGGTAAAAAAAATAGAGTGGGACATGATATTTCTTTCTTAAACTTCAGAAATGGTCCCAAAAATGAACATATCCAAACAAACAAAATACACATTAGTTTATTCGTATAGGGCAGCTCCAAAAAATACTGGGTATCAATATCGGACGATACTGATTCTGGAACAGATGTATCGCTCATCCCTGGTTAAGTTTACATAAAGGAGCCGAATGAAAAAGAACTTCACATAAATTGTGCTTTTTTAGATATAGATCATATGGAAATTATTAAATTTTACTTCCAAAAATGTCACTATTATTATTTTTTACATTGCTGTGAAGTATGATTTCTTTCTTTTTTGCATGTGTCTCATACTTAATTGTTTCAGATCATCAAACAAATTTAAATATTAAACAAAGAAAACCCAAGTAAACTTAAAATGCAAATGAAAATACTATACAAACCTACATGATCCCGTGCAAAAAAGTATTTGCCCCCCTTCACATGTTAAATAATGAGGACTGTGATTAATCATATTATTGTGGAAAGATGGGTTCATTTTCATTGCCACACACAGTTGTTTCTGGTTTAGGGGCAGTTACTTTTTCACATGGGCCTTGTAGCTTTAGAAGACTCTTTTCCGTTAATAAATAGAATCGGCACATAAACCTGGATTTTGTGTTTGAATTTTCTTTGTCTAAGTTCTCTGTATCTGAAATGTCTCAAGAGTGACAAAGTAAAAGTAAGAAATCTATCACATTGTGGCATTTAATTTCATCCATTTCGTTTTGTTATTTGTTTCATTTCTGAAATAAGATACAAAATCATTGTTTCATACATCAATGTGAATGAAAAAGAGCAGAAAGAAATATAAACTTGCAACATCTGCAGCCTTTTCACACAAAGTAAAACATTTCCAACAGTTCCAACTACATTTATTTATGTGACATACTTGTTAATTAACACAAAAGGACAGTTTATTCTTCATACTTTTTTAGCCTCATCATGTTGGACATTTCTTTTAAACGCTTGAATAGATTTTGAAGCTTTGAGTTTTTCCTTTGGACTGTTCCATAGGCTCATACCTTTGATTGAAACACTTTATAATGGCTTTGTCTTTTTGTAAATCCTGACTGACCTCCTGATCCTCCTGTGCTCCCCAGCGTGGTGATGACCGGCTCCTACAATAACTTCTTCCGGATGTTTGAGCGCGGCCACCGGAGGGACGTGACCCTGGAGGCGTCCCGGGAGAACAGCAAGCCCCTGCAGGTGCTCAAGCCCCGCAAGGTGTGCGCGGGCGGCAAGCGCAAGAAGGACGAAATCAGCGTGGACAGTTTAGACTTCAACAAGAAGATCCTCCACACCGCCTGGCACCCCCAAGACAACATCATCGCCGTGGCAACTACCAACAACCTCTACATATTCCAGGACAAGGTCATTTAACGGCAGCAGGCGAGTTACCGGCTCCTTTTTTCTAGGTGCGGCGGAGGGGCGGGTCTCGCGGTGCTTTCGGCCGGCCCGCCCTCTCTCTTCTCTCCGTGGAAACGCAGGCACTTGAAGCAGCCGTGTCCGACGCTAGCGGCGACCAGACTTTTGCCACTTTGACCCTAGTGCGGACAGAGGAGGCCTCGCTATTACCCCCCCTTTTTCATCAGATCTGCAGCCGAGGGACACCTGCCTTCTCGTTTAAAGCTCTAGTGCGGGCTTTTTCCAAGTAGTGTTGTACGTCTGAATATCGTGTAGTGAGGCCCGATTAGCGACACAACGCTAACAGTTTGTTTTGCCGTTTGGGCTCGTTTGGAGATGCAGACGGGAACATTTGCAGCGCGTGGGGCTAAAGCACTTACGACTTTCCAAAACCAATTTATTAACTTGTTATTGGCGTGCGTTTATTCACTCCATTTTGTTTTACGACGGCACTTAATATCTCTAAATAGACTCGCGGTGATCAAACACAAATGGGAAATCTATTAAAAACGACACAGTGAAACGCGGCGTTTTCCCGTCTGCCGCTCCAAACGCAAAAGAATGCATGAGAATCTCATCCTCGACATATCAGAACTTTAAAACCGTCTATATCGAGCACTCCTGAGTTAAATCAAAAAGAAAAATCACCAGAAAATGTTAAAAAAAAAACACACTCCCACGGGTACGACACTACTCGGAAAGCCCCGCAGTGACGCTTTCTAATTTCGTGCCAATTTTCGTTCTCCATTCGCCACGTTTTCCCTCGACGAAAACACTTATTTTTTTATATACCACCTGCCCTCCCCTCGGAAAAAATACCTGTGGTCGTGTTGTCGCCCCCTCGCCCTGTGCCATCGTAGTGTTTATTTTTCTATTTTCTGTTTGTAGAACTTTTATTAATTCATCCGTTATACTGTCATGTTCTAGTTTTTTTTCCTTTCCATTAAACGCATTGAAACGACTCACTCCATTTTGACATTGTGCCTCAGGTTCAGCGGCCACGACGGTCCAGAAAATTACATCAATAAATATTTATGTTTGAACAAGTCAGGTAGAGTTAAAATAAATGTCATATTTATATTAACCGGTGTTACCAAATTTGTTCCGTCCGTTTCCACGACATCAGATTTGACGTTTTTTTTTTTTTTTTTCTTCTCAAGCACTTAAAAAAAAAAAAAAAAAAATTTGGTT
>KN505369.1:22961-37533 GCA_000787155.1 Scartelaos histophorus
ACTGGACGCTTATTCATCTTAACTAATGGATGTCTGTGTTGAAGATGGAATTTAAAAAAAAAAAAAAATCACATTATTTGAGGCAACGGGTCGCTAAATGTTGGAGCTACTGCAGGACTTGCTACCGCTACTGTATGTGATGGTACAATATACGGGGCTGAGTGGGCGAGCAGCCGTTTTGAGGAATCCACCATGTATTCGAAAAAAAAAGGGTGGACGATTCAAACTATATTGATGCCTCTAGTAATGTATGAGTACAGTTTTAATCTATGACGGTGAAGATAATAATAAAGGAACTACTTTTTGCACCTGTGTGGTTGACTCGTGGCGGCGGGACACGCTGACGCTGCTTTTTTCACTGAACTTTTGCATGATTAGAAACATAAAATTCTTCTTCTAGTCTTAAAACGCACCTCAAGAAGCTTTAAACCACCTCGTCACGTAAAAACCCTAATTGTCCAACCCAAAAACTCAAATATTCTTGGTGTAATTGGTCCTAAAGAATCCGATTTTGAACAAATATGCACTAAAATACCAAAATAAGGCCAGGGATAGGTCCACATTTCTATTTTAGTCCCATTTAAACAGCTAATCAGTAGGAAAAATAACTTAATTTGGTGTTCAGTGGCCCTTTAAAGATGCATTATGTAATTTTCTGGTGAATAGTTCACTGCTTTTTTCCATGGGGATTGTGTGTTCGCTTGGAAATCCAGACTCATGACTCTCCGTGTTTTTTTATACAGATTAATATCGGTCTGGTTTCCGTGCCCTTTGGAGAATCTCAAGTCAAACGTGATCAGGCAATCAAATGGTTTTTCAGGGTTTCATGTGAGTTCACTGGTCACAGATGAGTTTAGTGCTTTTCTCACTGATTCTACAGAAATCTGCAATGGTTTTAAGTCCTCTAATATGTTTTTCCCTGTATGGTGGACCATGACTCTCCCTGATTGGCTCCTCCACCTGTCAATCACGCCCATTTGAGATTATCCCGCTGACTAACATAAGTTACATAATGCATCTTTCATTATCTTCCACTGTAGCTCAAAAGTGCCTGTCCAACTCCACTAAAAACTAACTAAAATTTGAAAAAGAATAAGTTTGAATGCACCACAATGGCGGCTGCGGAGTGACAAATAACCGTATCATTAATTAAAGAAAAATATTAAAGTCTGCAATTTCTGAAGAACCTACAAAATCTGCTTATTCTGCATCTGTAGTTTAGATCTGGACAAACATCCTGCATTAGCTTTAATTAATTTGTAAATTCTTCTGGACATATTTTATAAGTTGAACCTTCATCACTGTTAAATCACAATAGGCTTTTCCATTGTTCATTTAAGGTAAAAAAGGGATTAGGAATTACCTTAAAAATGTATGTTTATTAGAGATAAATGGTCTTGTTTTACACAGAATTGACTCCTGTAAACTTTTAGCCATGTTATAATGTTCTATACCTCTTAAACATAAGGAGTTGTTCTCGTTTATTCACACATATTTGAGTAATCCTGTTCATTATTGGTCTTTTTACATCTCTAAAGCTCAAAATGTTCAGTTCCACAATAACAGTGGTAGTTAACAGCTCCTTTTACCTTTTGCTCAGTCGAGATCAGCATTTCTGGGGCTGAAATTAATCCGGTGAAGGTGTATGGAGTTTAAAAACGCACTCGAGCACTTCCTGTATTACCACATGACATAACTAAATCACTGAATGTGCTGGATTTGTGAGTTAAAGTGTGTGAATGAAACAAAACGCAACTCTGGATATGTTTTTTTTTATGAGGAAACTACTTTATAACAGATTAGAAAATGACAAAATATGGGCGATTTAATCTTTGTTACACTGAAATGGCTTTTTGTAAACTTCTGCCCTTTCAGACTAAAGTGTATTTTCATTTAATAATTGGGTCTGAAGAGTTGTAATTGATGCTTTTGCAGCTTTTAAACCTACTTCACCCTCCCACAGTTTCCGAAACACCCATGTGGAGTCACATTGGCACAAAGCTGATCCAAAATAACTCCCAGTTTTTAGCACCAGCTTATGTGGGCACTGGCCGCTGCTGGAAAACTGGGAGCTGTGCGTCACATCTGCCCCGGTGCCAACCCTGGACGCGTGTGTGCGTACGTGTGCGTACGTGAGCCCATGCGCGTCTTCTCTAAACGTGTCACAAATAACCCCCGTGTGTCTGCGGCCTTCTTAATCAGTTTACAGCGCTGCATGTTCACTATGTCAGGCGGCGCTGTGCACATCGGCCTGACCCGGTCTCCTCCCAGAGTTCGCGTTATGTCATGAAATATAGAACTGTAGATCTCGCGTTCAGCTATTTGGCGCGCGTTAAAGCCGCCGCCATCTTGGTACGGGTTGGTTTCATGATCCAGGGCAGGAGTTTCAAGCCTTTTTCCTTTGGTGAGCTACTTTTACCAAACGAAAATGTCAGAGAGCTACTAGTTTTAGCAGTGTATTTTCATGTTTTCATTTAATAATTGGGTCTGAAAAGTTGTAATTGAGGCTTTTGCAGCTTTTAAACCTACTTCACCCTCCCACAGTTTCCGAAACACCCATGTGGAGTCACATTGGCACAAAGCTGATCCAAAATAACTCCCAGTTTTTAGCACCAGCTTATGTGGGCACTGGCCGCTGCTGGAAAACTGGGAGCTGTGCGTCACATCTGCCCCGGTGCCAACCCTGGACGCGTGTGTGCGTACGTGTGCGTACGTGAGCCCATGCGCGTCTTCTCTAAACGTGTCACAAATAACCCCCGTGTGTCTGCGGCCTTCTTAATCAGTTTACAGCGCTGCATGTTCACTATGTCAGGCGGCGCTGTGCACATCGGCCTGACCCGGTCTTCTCCCAGAGTTCGCGTTATGTCATGAAATATAGAACTGTAGATCTCGCGTTCAGCTATTTGGCGCGCGTTAAAGCCGCCGCCATCTTGGTACGGGTTGGTTTCATGATCCAGGGCAGGAGTTTCAAGCCTTTTTCCTTTGGTGAGCTACTTTTACCAAACGAAAATGTCAGAGAGCTACTAGTTTTAGCGGTCACAAGAAATTTAGTAAAAACAAGAGCCACGGTGAGCATTAGGTACAGTACGGTTAGAGCAACAGGGCTGCAAGATTTATTTGAATAGCACATTTTATAAACCAAACTGTTTCCAAAGTGCTTCACATAGCAATGCAAAACATCCAACTCCAAAAAGTCTGCACAATCATGTTAAAAATAAAAAGCAATTTGAAAAGTCAATTAGCAAATCACAATTTCTGAAGAACCGTGCTTTCTGCCAAACTACAAAATCTGCTTATTGTGCATAATAATCTGCTAACCTTGTTTAAAAATCTGGACAAACATCTTTGAAATGTGATTCTTGTATTGGTCGTAATTAGTTAAATGGATAATGGTGCATTTTTATAGACATCTATTAGCATACAAAGTTAGCCATCAAAATTATACATTTACAATGGGAATAGTAGGCATTTAATCAATAAAATTTTCTTACTCAGCACAATAATATAATTCTTTGATAATAATTTAACTTAATCCTTTGGCGAGCGGCTTGGAAGGGGATGGAGATCTACCAGTAGCAACAGTTTGAAGACCCCTGATCTAAGGTAAGTTTTTCACAGTATCTGAGTGGAGATGCCAGACGACAGAGCAAGAAATAACATTTTATAGGTAAGATTTTATTTTATAGGCCTAGAGCAAGGAATAACATTTTATAGGTAAGATTTTATTTTATAGGCCTTTGATGTTAAATGTTGTGTTCTGAACCCAGGACTAAACTGGCACTAAATCATAGCTAAACCAGGACTGACTGAGTACTAAACCAGGTCTAAACCAGGCCTAATCTTGGACGTGCTACTTGAAATTCTACTTGGTCTGTGGGAAACACCGATGTAGCATTGTCCCTGATTGACGTTCATTCATTTAAACCCGTACAAAGATGGCAGCTCGGTTGACGCATTGGTTCCAACAAACGGCGCCAGTCAACGCGAGATCTACCGCTATCCGTCTAGCTGTGTTATGTAATCCGATCGCGCCGCTGCGTCGTGACGTCACCGGGCCGCTCCAGGCAGGAAGGCGTGCAGCTCCCGGGCCCGACAGACTCAGACACAGCGGACGCAGCAGCAGCAGCAGCGGCACGAACAGCAGCAGGAGTCCGCCCGTAGCCAGTGCCCGGAGCGCTACCTCCCCCGTACGCACGTCCTCTCTCCTCCGCCGCGGTGATACGGTGATAGTGCACGCCTGGATGTGTGCAGATAAGCGCCGCTGACTCGAGCCCGTGTATGCAACCCGCCCCGTGTGTGCGCTCCTCCGGCCACGACCATGTCCGACGCTGCTAACGCTTCTGCCACAGACAACAACGGTGAGCTGAACGGTAAGGCGTTTTTTTACTCATTAATCTCATCTCTACACGTGTCAGCGCTTTTGCAAACGTTAGAAAACCCCCGTGTGCGTCTCGTCGCTAACGTGATCGTGTTTTCTCCGCGTTGTTTCTGCGCGGCGCTTCGTTTCCATCTGTTTTTTGCAGTGAAAACTACACGGAGCTAGAACGCTATGTTCTGGGTGGTTATTGACATTCTCTCAGCCAATGGGATCGCGGCGTGCGGGACGGACGCGCCGAGCAGCCAATCAGCGACGCGCAAATGAGGAAGGGGGCGGGTGCAAGTTTTGTCAACAAGGCGAGATGGAGCTAGCAATAATGGCACCTGATTAAAAAAATATAACGTTTATTTCGGTTGTTCTGATACTATAATAAAGTTTGCTTCACGCTTTTATAAATGACAAGTGTGTTTAATTAATTCTCAATCAATAAATACGTTTAATCGATAACACTGTAGGCGTAGCTAGCGTTATGTAAAATGCTAACCTGTTTCATAATAAACCTTTTAACGTGATCTAACACACGATTAATGTTAGTTACGTGCTGGAGGATTTACATAAACTTGTTTATTATAAGTGTGGAAATGGTTTCTTTCAAGTGAAATGCGTAAAGCTCATATTTTCAGACTATAAATACATATTGGAGATTACATTGTTGTGCTGTTTTATTAGATTTAGCAAAGGGACAAGACCACGCTTTGTTTTTCTGTGGTTTATTGTCCCAGGCTGCCCTTGTGATGCTAAATGGCCGTATAGTGGAGTGGCTCTGCGCGCTCCGGTCCACATAAACAAAGCTTGTTTATGGCACCGCTGTCCTTACGCAGCGCCTGTGCCTGGAGAGGGGCCCCGGAGCAGGGTGACCACACGTCCCTATTTACCCGGAACAGTCCTACTTTGGAGCCCTGTGTCCCCTGTCCCAGCAGATTTATCCAAAACCACTGATTTGTCCCACTTTTGTCCAAGAAATGTCCCACGTGTCCCTATTTTTGACCAATTTGCCACCTAAACAGAGGCATACATTGACATTTGTTTAAGTAAAATACAGAAAAGCTGCTTAAAATTGACCAAAATGCAAAGAAAACGTGATTATACTCAGCAGAGTGCAGAAAAATCTTTCTTAATTACAATCATTTCACAGTTTTATTATCACCAACCGCCTCAAAAGGGGGTAGTCCTAGTTTTGTACAAGAAGCGTCCCTTTTTTGGACCAATTTGACACCTGCCAGCAGTAAAGAGAGGCATAAATTGTCACTTGTTTGGACATAATGCTGAAAAGCTGCTTTAAAAATGGCCAAAACACAAAGAAAATGTGACCATACTGGCTCATTTTCCTCAATTACACACTTGTTTTGCAATTTAATTACTAGAAACCACCACAAACCGGGGGGAGTTCCAGTTTTTGATATTGAAAACCTGGTCTGAAGTTTAAAGTCACAGCGGGGGCCATGAGGCATTGGGCTATTTACGGCTCAGTGACAAGAGGACAGATGTTCTGGACATGAGTAAGGTGGAAAAGTAAGAGCGTGAGCTATAGGCTGTGTGCAGGGGGTGGATCCGCCACAGGCTACACTTTAGTTTACTGTAGTTTTAGTTTCAACGGGGGGTTATAAATACTTTGCAGTTGATGTCGTCAATATTCTCTGGTGGTGTGAAGCTACCTGGAAGTCTCAGTCTGAAGCTCTTTACTGTGTCGTTTTACATTTATTCTGCATGTTTTTTTTAGTTTTCAGACATTTTACACAGAAATGTGATCCTTGTGAGCTTTAAGTGACATATTAATGCTGTTAGTTCACCAAAAACATACAATTTTATTCACACATGTATGAGTAATCCTGCATTATTAGTCCTTCTGCATCTTCAAAACTCAAAATGCTCCTGTCCACCTTGTGATGTGATCTATTTTTTACCTTTCGAGAAGCAGAGATTGACTGTTCCAGGCCTGAAATTACCCAAATTATCCTAGTTTGAAGACTGAAATAATATTATGCAAAAGGCCTACGTAAGTTTGATTAAAACATACATATTTTTAAGCACAAATTAGTGAAATGCAACAGTAGAGACTAGATCAAAGCTCCAGAGCACCAAACTGGACCACAAACAAACTCATTGTCCAAGGAACACGTCTGTACATGTCCACAAGGCAGGAACAGCATTTATTATTTTGTGTATTGTGCCTTATGAGCTTTAAGCCATGTTGGAATCAAAAACATAACCTTAGAGCGCTCCCTTTTTATCAGAACAGAGTGTTTTCTGTTTGAAAGAAGAACTCAGCCTAAACATGCAGAGTTTGTGCTTTAAACATGTGTGAATAAAAACACAAATACAGCTCTGTTTGCAATATGGAAGTATTATAACATTGAATTTCTATATAATGAGTCTAATCCTCCTGAACTAGACTAAGACAGGATGACCACAAAAGGCACATTAAAGCAAAGTGCTGATCTTTGCGCAATTACCCCAAATAAAACCAAAATGGAGAACTGGCTACTTCTACTTTCTGTCGGGACTAGTTTGTTTTTGGCTTAATTATTAACTGCAGTTACATAAATTGACTTTTTTTTAGCCTCGTAACCCAAGCTACGGGTGGGCGGTGTTGACAGAAATCAATACATTTTTGGGGTTTTGCTGTGTAACCGTAATCTGATTTACTTTTGCAACTAATCGATGTGCTATAACACCGTAATTATGCAAGTCACTGAATATCTTTATGTGAAAAATTACACGTCAATTTTATGTTTTTTTTTTTTTTTTTTTTCTTTCAGTTTTCTAATTGTCAATTGAGTATTTTGGGTATTTTGCATATTCATAATTTTGAAATACTGTACTGTAATACTTGAAAATCTGTGAGACTGTTACTACACCACAGAGAAAAATGCGTATCTTTTAACAGGAGTTTGACTTTTTTAATTGTCAACCACCATATGTGTTTTACTCTTAAAATCCAATGCAAAGAACCTGGCAAACTGCAAACATCAGTATCAGAGAGGAGAGAGAGTTATACTTTATTGATCCGGAGGGAAATTCAAGTTTTGCTGCAGCAGCGTTTCCACTGCCCTTCTAAATCACCACTTTTTAAAACTCTGGTTAAGACTTTAAGGAATTTTGTGCTCTTGTTATCCACCTCCACTTGTCCCAGAAAAAAATAAAATGGTGGATTATGAGGAAAAAAGGTTTGGAGATAGTTGCCATGTTTACCTGAGGACTATATTTCGGAATAAAACATATTTAAAATGTAAAAAGACACTTAGTTTTTAATGAAAATGATTATTCGGAGCTACACTTAATTCCAAAGAGTGTCCTATTTAAAGCCAAATTCATTTATTCCTTGATTATGTAAATGTTTCTTCTTCAAAATAATCCTGGTGGTGGGTCTGGTCGGGTTTCCCTTCGATCCGGCTCCTTCGGTCGTCTCTTGGGACTTTCATCCACTGCTCTTTGGTTTTTCAAGCGTCCGTCCACTCGGTTCGTCTTCTTCCTCCTTCTCCTCGGCTCACAGACGTAAAGCGTGATGATAGAATTCTCCAGCTGCTTCATCATTATCATCCGAACCACCGCGGGAAAAGTTTGGATCGTGTTTGCGTCCGTGGAGTAACGACAAACGGAGATGACGGAAAAGCCAAAATCAGCTGAAGTGTGTTTTATTCTGTAGATGTACGAACATTCCCAACCCCCAAATGTTAAGCGTAATTAAATAAAGAGATTTAAACCTAAATTCAGGTTGATTATTTCCATGTAAACTCAAAGGAGAATATTCCAATACTAAACTAATACCAAACGTGACCAATATATTACGTACTTTCAACCCAAGCTTCATACATTTTAAAGTGAAACCAAGTCTAAGCTCTAATCCAGTGGAAGTACTTGTTGATATGCAGTAGTAGTTTGCGTACAGTGGTCAGTGGCGTCTTTATCAGCCCCTCACAGTCGCTCTGGCTCCATAAACTGGCAGCAGACCTGATCGTGCTGTGATGTCACGGGTCTGGCAGCTCTCGCATGTCGGTTTGGCTCTGCTCTCTCGGTCAACAACTCTCACGCTCGACTTTTTTCCCCCCAGATTCTCCAACAATCGTGGCCTTCAGCCCTGAGTCAGCACAATGTTATTACCTGTGCCCCAGAATCACCCGGAAAACCAGTCCAGCTTCTTCTATCGACACGTTGACTTCATAGTTTTGGCTTAACTGGTATTATCCCATACCGCTGTGGGTCGCCTCTCCACAGATCTGACCTGTAACTTGGTCCGGTTTGGTCTTCGTGAAGATGGAAAGTTTGCGAAACGTTCCAGACAAAGCAATAACGTCTCCATGAAGAAAAACATGTAATGAACCCTCTTACAAAACGCCTTTTAACCAGTTTTTTTATTTAGTTTATTTATTCTTCAAACTACAGATCAGCGTTTACTTTTCAATAATAATTTAAACAGTTTATCACCACTACAGTCACAATAAGTAATAAGAAATGTCCCTATTTTTGACCAATTTTAGTAGTAAAGAGAGGCATAAATCGTCACTGGTCAAGTTTAAATGATGTGTTTAATTGAGAATTAAATTGTTCCGAATGAATAGATCAGATTTAAATTATTCTCTTTTGAGTTTACATGGAAATAATAATTGCGAATTAAGGTTGACATGGAAAACATTGGCTTAAATCGGCTTTATTCTCTCGGGTTCAGAGACACGAACGTATTTATGTCGACAGAAGAAAACTCACCATCAGCTGCTACTGGAGTTTGGCTTTTTCTTTTCACTTTTGCTGTTTTCTGCCTCGGCTCTTTTCATTATCTGGAGTTCTTACAGCGACTTATTAGAAAAACTGTTTGGGTTTGAGGCCAAAGTTTTGCTCCGGGCGACTTTTTGCGGAGTGAAGAACGACCCAACGAGCACGAACGACCGGGATTATTTTTATGCAGAATAAACATTTACATGATCGCGGAATAAATTAAATCGGCTTTAACATCGGAATAAACCACCCACTTAAATTGGAATAAAGTTTAATTCCAAATAATCATTAGGAATTAAGTGTTTATTTGATCTTTTTTAAAGCAGAATTAAGTTTTATTACAAACTAAATTATTTTTATTTTAAAGTTCTCATGTAAACGGGGCAAGTTACTCAATAAAATACAGAAAAGCTGCTTAAAAATGACTAAAACGTAAAGAAAATGTGACTATCCGGACTCACAGAAGTCACGAATGGGCTGAATACAGAACAATTTTCCTTATTAAACACAATTTTATTAATATCAAACACTCCAAATCCGGGATTTCCAAGTTTTTTTGAAAATCCGGTCGCCCTAAATGTGTCTTGCCTAAGTTAGAACAGTTCTGTTGATGACAAAATTAACTTTTCGCTTACAGGGACACAGCGTAATCGACTTTTATAATAGGAAACAGATACAGGAACAAAATTCCCTGATATCACTGATCAAATATTTGCACCGGTGTATTGTCCGTCACTTCCATGGACGTCAGCCCAAGTGTTTGAGATTAGAAATGTCGTCGAGTTAGAATTTAGCGCAAAATGAAGAACAAAAAAATTGTACATAATATATTTGGTATACACGAAAAGAATTTAGACTCAAATTTAAAAAAAAGTGCAATTCATTTATCATATTTGCTAAATTCTATAGTCACAAATGTAAAGTTTCTTATACCTCTTTAGTAAAAAAAAAACTATAAAAGTTGTATATCTATGAATATCTTTTCCTTTTTCTATGCATACCTCCCCTGGCATCTTCGTAATAGAAAAAAAAAGGCGAAAAAATAAATAAAATAATAGAAGACAGAAACCAGAGACCGGATATTTGGATTTTTGCTGAGGATAAGTTATTAATATCCAATAGTAATATCTAAAAGTATGCAGACTTGACACATTGGAGCAAAGCTCTAAACGGTCTGATTATATCTGAGCACAGTGTTGGATTTGTGCCTCTCTAAGCACGATGCTATGGAGCCTATAATAGCTGTAATGTGCTGCCACTGCCATCCAAGTCATGCATTTTGCACGACGAGGTTTGGTTTACATCGGGATGCGGCGTCTATGAATTATCTTTGGCCTTCATCACTCCCGTTACCTGATCCAGCTCCTCGTCGTAGCTCGTGTCATCTCTTAAATCTATGCTTTTTCTGGAGGCCGTAAATGTTCTTCGATAAGCTCCTGGATGTGGAGCGACCCCCTCCCCGGGCTGCAGCCTCCTCCCTCCCCCAGAGCCAGGGCAGGATCCCGTCTGCCCCCCAAAGCTCCACGACAGCTGACCCGGCTCTGCAGAGGGGATCACGGTACCAAGAGAGGAGAGCGCCGCTTTAGTGCTGCTACGAAGTGTTATTTTTATTATTTATGGAGCTGGAACATTGACCTACTTGTCTGCAACCCACTAGTTTAGAACCTCAACTTTGGGTGGTCTTACTGTGCATTGTCATCAAAATGTTAAACTTAGACAAACCTATTCGATCCACAAGGGAAATAACGTGTTTTTGTTATATTTATTTGACTTGTTTCAGACTTTTTAGTAGCTACGCATCTGTTTTCTCTCCTCGTCTTTTATTATTTGAGTTCTGGCCACTGCAGACCCTCCAGAGTCAGTGAGGAAGTCCCCGGGCAAATCCAGAATGTCTCTTAATCGTCGTTTCACAGAAGGATGTCTGTCTGGTCCTGCTCCCTCCATCGCACCTCCAGCCAGAACCCATCATATCCGTCCAATCAGATTTGTTTATTTCGGTGATACATCTGGAGCAGAGAAGCTCATTGGTCACCGATTGAGCATTTATTGAGCAGCCATGTTTGTTTTGTAGTGGTCAAACTTTGCAAGTCCCAGATGGGCCAATCCATCCGTTAGGGGTTGTATTTTTGTAAAGTTTGGACTTGATTCACGCCAACGTCACAAACCAGGAAGACGTTTAGAAACATGTGGTGACAACTTCCGGCGAGTTCTGTTTGCAGTAATCAGACAAAACTGAGGAAAAAGTCTAAATATCCCAGTTCTCTTCATCAACGTGTCATTTTAGCATTTTGTCATGTTTGGATAATCAACACTTACAACCATACCTCAGTTTTCATCATTTTTGCCTGTGCTCGTCTCAGTTTGCTGGCGAGTAATACCTACCCTTGTAGCCAAAAAACTTATATCCTTCTGGTAGTTTTGAGCTGTTCCTTAAGCGACATCGAGGATATGATTAGAGTCACATCCACCATGGAATGTTTGGGCAGGTTATGTAGACCAGCGTCCCCAACCTTTTTTGCCTCACGGACGGTTTAATGTCAGACAATATTTTCAGGGACCGGCGTTTAAGGTGTGGTGGATAAATACAACAAAATAATATGATATGACCTGCATGAAAACTGTGGTATTTTCTAAACATAATAATAAACATGAATCACGATGTGAGTAACATCCTCTCTGCATATTATGCAGAGCAGCTCGGTGCAGTGGGAATCTCCTGTTGGGATAAATCTGTATTTTAAGTAGGACTCCTGATATTGTCTATTAAATGTAGCTTTCTTTTTCTTGGAAGTCATAGGCTCCTCTTCTGTCTCCTGGCTCGGCCTTTTCCCTTTGCAAACAAACTTTCCAAAGACGTTTGTTTTTTACTCAGTTTGCTGCTCCTGCATCAAGAGTGACATAGACGGATGTAACAAAGAATCGGGTCATTTTTCAAAATTTTCTGTGCGGCCCGGTACCAAATGACCCACGGACCGGTACTGGTCCACGGCCCAGGGGGTTGGGGACCGCTGATGTAGACCACTGCTGCAGAATCCTCTATTTTGTTATAATTCAGTGGGTTTTATCACAGTCGGTGTCGGGAACTACACCAGAAGTTGTCGTCGCATGTTTCCAAACGTCTTTCTGATTTGTGCCACAAGTAGAGCCTATTGGAGAAGTGTGTTTTCTGCAAGATCAGGCGCATTTCCTCCTCTTTCGGTCGTTTGTTCATACACACTCAGCGAGAGCGCCTCTGCTTGAACTCTGTACTCTGTTTGAACCTAAACAAACATGTGTCTGTTGTCTGTTCTTTGCCTTTGTCTCTTGTGTATGTGCTGACTCTTCTTTGACAGTCTTTGCGATTTCCATAAACGTCTGAACACACTGTCCTCTAAATCACACTAATGATAGAAGTCGAAAGTGTCCAGATTTGAACCCCCCGCCTCCTGTACATGATGTTCTTTAGACTTTTACAGTGGGTTTTGTGTCGCCCTGGTGTTGGCTCATGTTAGTCCGTTGTTTGCTGGTCGTGGGTGTGAGTGTCCAGGGCAGGACCTCTTAAGCTCTGCCCCTCCTCCCCTGGTGTTTATGAGCTATGCCAGGTCAGGTCTGCTTCCTCCTCCTGCAGCAGAGGCCCAGAGGGGGGAGTGGGGCTGGTTAGCCTTAGGTAACCTGTCACTTCTCCTGTTTGACCTGTTGGACGTTGGCCAATATGTTTTAACATGCCTGAGCAGCTTATGGCCCATCCTACCTCAGATGCCTCCTTTATGTGTTATCTCGTCATCTCCTGTTAAGCACTGGAGAGTTTTAGTCCAGCTCAGACGTGGGTTCTCCTCAGTTACATTTACTTTAACCAAATTGTGCTTTTCTAACAGTTCTCTTACTTACCTGCATGAAGTTGGCTCCATCAAGCGCACACCTACGCAAAAACTGTCAATCATTTGTACTTCATTTTATTTATTTTATTTTATTTTATATTTTGTGGTGCATTAGTTTTTGTGAAATTAACGATTCTTGTGGTCTGCCAGCCTCCCAGGTATCTTGAAAATGCTCTAAAATGACCCAAAATTTGGTTTGGTTTGTGCTATTATGGTTCTTAAGATATTAGCCGTTTTATATTTTGTGTGGAAAAGCTCATATCTGTCTTTACTAACTTGCTTTTGATTCATATTTGATATAATAATACAGACTTTTGCACAGCCTGAGTTTCTTCTTCACTAGATGATTATAATTAACCATCACAGAAATATACAGGCACAAAAGAAAATGGTCAAACACAAACCAAAACCCAAACGTCTTGTATAATTTTCTGCAGTTTTGAGTTGGATTATCTCATCAGCCGAAAATAAAACTGCTGATATCTTGAGAACCATAATAGCACAAACCAAACATTTTGCAGCACAAACAAAGCACAAACAATTGGCTCCATTTCGGGCGTTTTAGAACATTTTAAAGTTTCCTGGGGACTGGCTGATCCCAGTTTGTCCTTTTAAAAGAATCGTTAATATCTCAAAAACTAAAGCAGCACAAATAAAACTTTTTGTAGCAGATTCGAAGCACAAACGATTGACATGAAAGTCTACAAATGACAAAATCTCTGTATTTACTGTATGAAATGATTTGAGCATTTGTGTTTCTTGCACTTTCCTTCAGAAATGTTTTCTTTCCTAATTTCTGAGTTTGAAAATGTCCGATTTTGCACCTTTTTTAAAATGTTTTGTCAGTTCAATTACATTCAGTTCTAATTCTAAATCAGGTGTTACGTCCTGACAGTTTAAGTAGTTTTAGTGTTTAAGTTTAAGTGTTTATTTTACTCTTACTTGCATAGATTTTTGTCTGCTTTACCCAACTCTGGTCTATATTGCTAAGATACTTGTTTGTTAATGTCATTACACAATCATCTGTACCTGTACCTGATTGAACTGAGGGATAATAAAGTTCATAGACGTCATAAAAGATTATTACTTTGTGCAAAACCAGTACCTCTAGGACTTGTATATTTTAGTACTAGCTCTCTGTGCCTAGAAAATTAGTTTTGGGAGCAGTATTATCTCACAGTTCCCTTTTATCGCTCCCCAGCCCCATGTTTGACTCTAAATCTGTGCTACATTAGTCGACAAAAAGGGGGCGCTGCAAAATCTCTCAAAACTTTTCCGCGAGTCCGTGAATTGCCAGGATCTAAAGCTTTTGAACCACTTCAGACAGATCATCCTCCACGCTCTTTTACCGAGGATGCACCTGTGGATCCTTGAGTGCAGCAATTACCCACAGCGCACTGCAGCTTCATTTTTATTAACTTGATTCAAGCCGTAACATGCGTTTTTATACAATGAAACTCTTTCTACAATTAAAAAATGTTAATATGTCACTATTTTAGCTACATTGCTGGAGATCAAACTATTATTTCATCAGTTAAGTCAAATCAGAACAAAATCTCCTAATGATTATTCACGTTTTAATGCCCGTGGACACATAAAAACACCTCTGAACTCTTTATATCTG